>BDDC01002414.1:2627-13297 GCA_001662425.1 Chlamydomonas sphaeroides | reverse complement strand
CCCCAAGCCCCAAGCCCCAAGCCCCAAGCCCCAAGCCCCAAGCCCCAAGCCCCAAGCCCCAAGCCCCACACATCCGCATCGGCCGAATCCGGTCCACCCGACAGCCCACGCCCACGGCACCCACGGCCCACGGCCCCCACGCAAACCCCTCGCTCGCCTGCACCCACACCGTGTCCCTGTCGCTGTGCTCCTGCAGCACCGCCCCCGCGAACAGCTCGTTGACGACCTGCGGAGCAGGGCAGGGCCGGGGTGGGGGAAGCATGTGGGTTGTGGTCATGGGGGCCAGGGGCTCACGGGCCGATTGGCGACGCGCGCAACGTGAGGTATGAGTATTTGAGGTATGAGTCCAAGGCGCCCACTGCCCACCTCCGTACCACCACTTCACTCGCCCCCACCTGGTACGCCCGCCACTGCGGCCCCAGCGTGCGCTGGTCGGCGCCGCTGCACCCGTCCAGCGGCGGCGGCACGTAGTGGAAGAGCTGCCACAGCACGGAGTTGCAGAAGCCGTTGTAGTGGCAGTCCATCTAGGGGCGCGGCGGGGACGGGGAGAGGGGTGAGGAGAAGGATGGGGTGGGGCGCGATCAGCCATGTGTGAAAGCCGGCGCAGAAGCCGGTGTAGAAGCCGGGCAGGGCTGCGCGGAGGGGAGTACGGCAGTGTTGGGGCATGCATGTGCCGTACGGGCATGTGCCGTACGGGCATGTGCCGTACGCACCACGTCGGGCTCCACCCACACGGGGCAGTAGCGCTGCGCTGCCAGCGCCGCTGTCAGCTCGTCTCGGTCGCGGCCGGGCGGCAGCCACACGCCTGGGGAGACAGAGAGCGAGGGCGGGAGGCATGATGCAGCCCCGGCCGCGGGCGGTCACGTCACGGGAGCAGGCAGGCTCAGCTGGAGTGGGGCAAAGGGTGGAGCCTGGGGCCCTGCCGGCAAGCGGCGCCATCGCCTGGGAGCCCTGCGGCCGCACCCTGCCCGTGGCCGCCCACGCGCCCCCTGCCTTCCCCGCCGCACCGCACCCGGCCATCCAACCCAGACCGTCTCGTAGCGCCCCACGCCGCGGAGCGCCGACACGAGGCCGCCGGAGCTGGCCTGCGCCGGGCCACACGTGCGTGCGGGCGCTCATGATGCTGGGTGTCCTCCGCCGACACCACGCACGCCACCGCCGAGGCGCCCCGCCACGCGCAGCGGCGGGGGGCTCCACGCAGCTGCCCACCGCAGCACCGTGCAGCGCCGCGAGTCGGTCCCCCTCGCTCACCCGCCTAACCCCGCCACGAGCAGCCAGCCAGGAGTCAGCCGCCCGTCACCCCAGCCAAGGCCACATGGCCCCCAGCCCGCGGCCCCACCTTGAGCAGCCAGCCGCGCGCAGAGGGGTCTTTGGCGCACGTCACCGGCAGCCGGTTGGCCACCACCATGAGCCGGGAGCCGGGCGCCAGCGGGCCCTCGCCGCAGCAGCGCGCCGCACCCCCTGGGGAGCCAGGTCCACCATCCAGCCCCGGCCCAGGGCCCGAGTTCGGCCCCGGCTCTGAGGTGGCATCGGAGGCCGTGGCAGCGGAGCTGGCGGCGCCGGGTGAGGGGAGGTTGGATGGGCCGGAGGCGCCGCTGGAGGTGGCGAGCAGCGAGGGCGCAGTTGGGGTGTCGCGCGGGGAGATGTCGGCGGCCGAGCCCTCGGCGGCCAACTCCGGGACGGTGCCGAGCGGAGGTGAGGGCGGCGGCAGGTGCTGGGCGAGGAGCTGCGAGGAGCGGCTTCGTCGCATGCGCTCCTGCAGCAGCCGGCCTGCGGGCGGGGGACAGGTGTGTGACGCGGGGGAGCGGGAGGGGGAGCAGGGGGACGGGACAGGGCAGCGGGGTAGCGGGAAGGGGTTGGCGGGTTGTTCGAGGCGGCGGCAGTGAGGGCAGGTACTCCGGCACCCCGGGTACCCTGAAAAATGAGGGGCATTGCGGTTCCGCGCGTTGGGTGGCGGTCAGGCAGGCAGGCCGTCGCAGGACGCGGCGAGGTGGGGAGGGGTGTCGGCGGCGGTTGGCTCACCGACACGGGCGGAAGTGAGGTCGAGCTGCGACAGCGACGGCGATCGCGGTACCAGCTGCAACGGTGTTGTCGCATTTTTGGTTGCCGGCTGCGTCGCATACGAGGCCTGCGGCGGTCGCGCCAGAGGCGAAGTCGCGAGAGCGGCGAGCGCGCCGAGCGCGCCAGGCGCGCCACTCTCCGGCAGCAGCGGTGCCATCTATGCCAATTGGCGCGGCCTAGCGAGCGCCAAGCGCGCCAACAATAGTTTCGGGTTGTTGCGCTGGAGGCCCTTGGGTCGCCGGCGGGTCGAAACGCAGCGATTCTGGGTATAAACATAATATTTGCGATGTTTCGAATTCCAGGGCGAGCCTGGCAAGCCTCAGCCCACGTCATGAACTCTCGCAATGCCCCTCGCGTGCCACGATCTCCGCGCTCTCTTCCCCCGGCACTTCTCCGGCACACCAAACGACCCACTGCGGAGGCGGCGCCCGGCCCAGATAACGGTTGTGCTGGCTCAGGGAAACCCGCTGTGCCTTGCAGCAGCGCGCGTGTCGCTCCGCAGCTTGGCCGCCTGGCAGAGCTGGCGAAGGGGTAGAAGGGAGCGAGGGTGGTGCCGGAAGGTGCCCGACACCGCAGGGCGCCTGGCCCGGCCTGACCCAATCGGGGCTGTGCCTGAGCTGAGGGAGCCGCTGAGCCTGGCCTCGGGCCCCGCCCGGAATGGTCCCGAGCAGCGCCGCAGCCAGCGGCCCACTCCCGCGCCCGCCGTAGCTGAGCCCGTACGGCATGTGCGGCCCGTACGGCATGCATGTACGGCGCTTGCGGCCCGTACGGCATGCCGCCCGCGGCGGCCGGCTGTGCGCGCCACGGCTGCTTCCGCAGTCGCTACTAACTACTAAGATGGCGGCATGGCGGTCCCCGCCGCGGCCACCGCCGCCGAGGCGCCGTCCAGCAGCGGCATTATTATGATCAGGGGAGTATCTCCCCTGATTATTATTGCTGGCGCCACGCACCGACAGCCAGCCCCAACAGGCAGTAGTGTCGCAGCGAGGGGAGCATGGTGACGCTGCCGGCGCTGTCAGCGATAGATAGATGCTGCATGGGTGGCGGCTGGCTGGGTGGCATCCCATACGCACGGAGCAATCGTTGCAATTATTGCGCGACACGCCGCGCCCCTGCGCCCACGCCCCGCTGAGCGAGCGAAGCCGCGCCCCTGCGCAACAACAACACCACCTGGCAACCAACCAGCAGCGAACACATACAAGCAACAACCGACCCGGCAGCACAGCAGCGCAACAACAGGACCAAGCAAAGGCCGGCCAGCCAGCCGTGTGCATGCGGAGCGAGCGTATGCATGGCAGCTAGTCGGCACTAGCAAACTGTGCATGCCGCCATCCGCCGGCATCAACAAGCTGACAATACGTGCAGCTTCGAAATGACCGCCCAGCACCGCCCCCCGCCCCATCCCCCGATACGGATACGAGCACAGTACGCCGCCAACTCCCGCGCCGCCGCCGGTCACGACGGCACCGCAGCGCATAATTCGAAGCGCCCAAGTGAAGCGCCCGCCGCCCACTATGCGGACGCCGCCGCCCGGGTGTCATGCCGTGCTGTTCACCGATTCGCACCAGCGTAATACCACACACACACAAACCCTTAGCTGTGCTGTGCCGCGCGTGGGGTTCCGTCTTCACCTAACACTTGAACACACACAAACACACAGACACAGCACACTTACTTGCTTGCCTGATTTACGAACACACATAACCCAGCCAGCACCGCTCCTCTCTTCAGCACCGGGGCCGCCCTCACGCCCGTTCCAGGTATACAGCTATGCTAGCCACGCTCAACAGAGGATCGGTATGCGGTGCGCATCAGCTAGCTCAGCAGCGAGGCGCGCGCAGGCATGTATGCGCTCATAGCGCAGCCACCGGCGCTAAACAAGCTTGCATCGGTGCCGCACACAGCACCGCGCGCTGCGCGCAAGCCGCGCACCTGCCGGACACGCACGAACATGCACACATTCGTACCGCCGCACGCTGGCGGAAAGGACATATGGGATGAAGGATACGGCAGCATACGTAGTCCTCGGGTCTGTTCGGTAGGCGCACGACTTGGTGCGTGGCGCCATGCTCAGTGGCCATCCGCACGCAATAATCGATCAGTTCCTTGATTATTCCAAGTCAGATACAATCCCACATAGCGCCACGTACCACATACCCTGGCCGCAAGGGAGCCCTCATAACGCACCAACCGCCAATGATCAAGCGCAGCACCCAAACCAGATCGTAGGCCAATCGCCACCAGCATAACGTGCGTTCGTTGCGAGAACCCAAGCTCAAGTGAATCCCAATTGCCGCATCGCGCGCGCGGCTGCATGTGTTCAACTTTATAGGGCCGAAATAGAGTGCTACCCGGCTGCATGTGTGCGGCTGCGAGCACGACAACGCTGTCCACGCCCAGCAACCACGCACCAGCCACTGCATGCCCAAGGTCCGTCAGCCATCCCCCGCCACGCCCACGCGCACTGCAAGTCTGCAGGCTGGGCTCTGTGCCCCGCTCATGACGGGAGGTCCCTTGACAGCTGGGCGTCTGGGGGCGCGGCTTTGCTGCGCCTCTCGGCTGCTGCCGTCACGCACGGGACCTCCACGCTACGGCTGCTGCGGCTGCTGCCGGCGCCCCTTGGCCGCAGCAATGGCCGCCAGCTGGGCCTTGATGGCCCCCACTAGCTGTCGGGCGGTGGGCCGGCGGCTGGGCTCGGCATCCCAGCAGGCGGCCGCCAGCAGCCTGCGAGCGAGGCGGCGGGAGCGAGGGCAAACATGTGTCGAACGAGTAACACAGTAGTTGCAGATCTCTCGGCGGGAGGGGTGCGACGCTTGCAGAGCAGTGCGGGCTGCGCTCAGGCGAGCAGGGCGCGCCCGGCGGCAAGCAGTGGGCGAACGAAGCAAGGCCCCGCCGGCCGCGGTATCAGCGGGGTTGGCTGCGTCAGTCGGTCCTCTGGGGTGCAAGTACGCGCTGCATTCCGTGCCGCTGTTTGTCGTACGTACCAGAACCGTACCGCACCTGTACGACGCGGGCACCTCGGGCGGGAAGACAGGGCGCAGGCCTCGCATGACCGCCTGAGTGAGGGAGCCATCCGTGATGGGGGCAAGCACGCACGGCGGGGCGACGGCGGCATCGCGGGCCTGCTCAAAGGACGGCGGCAGCCCGCCCTGCCCATCCTCCGCTTCCCGCAGTCTCCATACATCGGCCACGACCGGCCCCTGTGCGTACTGTGGGCTCGACCATCTCACGGCACGTCGCCGACCCACGCAAGCCCAACATAAGCAAGCTCGCCCACACAAGTAAGCTCATTGGCCCGCGGTGCACGTGATGATGACAGCTTGCCTTGGGTATGTCGTCTGGGCGCATCGAGGCGTAGGGCCGCCGGCCGCGGCCGCACAGCAGCTCCCACATGAGCACGCCGTATGCGAACACTGACGATGGTGGGGGCCGGGCGGAGGCAGGAGGCAGGAGGATTGCATGGGAGAAAGGCTCGACGCTCGAGGGTGCGTGCGTGCGTGCGTTAGCTGGGTGAGGTAGGGTGCGGTAGGCGCGTGTGGCCGCGGGGGCCATCGGGAGGCGGGACGGCCTTGTGGCGCCGGCGGCGACACGGCATCCCATCCATGGATGCGGCCGCTGGGTACGGGAGCGGCGCGCGGCTAGGCTCACCGTCGACGGATGCGTCAATGCGCGCATCTGGAGGGGGCCAAGCGGGCAGGGCGCAGGCAGCGGGCGTCACTGGCGCTGCGCAGCACTGCTGCCTGCACCGCATGGGCCATGCGCCCACAGGCCCGACAGCAGCAGCAGGCAGATGGCTCCCGTACGCGTCGCGGCCCCTGCCGTACAGCTTTTGTAAGGTAGCGACCCGTATCGACTCACTCCTTTGCATGGCCTCGGGCGCCATGTGGGACACGCTGCGGGGCAGCCGGGCAGGCAGCACGATGAGCCAGCAGGGTCCGTGTGGCGGGGGGGGGGAGGGGGGCATGCGCTAGGTGTTGTGGCAGCACGGACACGGCGCAACGGCACTTGCACGAGAAGGGCATCAAAAGGTACTGTACACGGCGGTCCGATCGGGGCAGCCTCGCGCGGCGTGTGGCGCGCGGCAGGGCAGCCACGTGTCGGCGGCGGCGACCCCGCTGGCTATGGGGCCCTGCGGACTCATGAGGCGTGTAGTGTCACGCCTGCTCTGTGCTTACTGCTACTGATTACTGCTACTGACACCACTGACCGGTATGCTGATCATACCGCCATGGAGTACTGATACTGCCATGGTTTTTGGGGCGCTGCCACTGGGTCACTGATGACCCGTGGTTCGCACTGGCGCGCAGTCCCATCTGGGTAATCCTGATATGTCGTCTGACGACACCGCGCACCGGTAATTATCACTACCCCCATGTTCGTGACTATGTCTGATACTATAAGGCGTCCAGAGCCAGCCCATGTGCGTAGCATGTGACAGCTCCCGTGCCGCCTGCGCGCCGCGACTGGCCTGCACATCACCCAACCATCCCGCCGCAAGCAACCTACGTGCCGCACGCCGTGTCTTGGACCGCGTGCCAGCCTGCTGCCCCAGCAGGGCCGCCGGTGCCTGGAGAGGGCCCCAATGACGACGCGGCGCCGCTGCTGCCAGCGGGGGCGTGCTCCGCCGGCGGCTCCTCGTCCTGCGAGCAAGAGCCGCATGCATGCATGGCTGGCTGGTCTTGGTCGGCCGCACACAGCGCGCACCTGCAGCCGCCTTGCACAGCTTGCGTCGTGGCTGGGTTGCGTGCATACGTGTGTTAAGTCATGCACGTGAAGGCTCGCCCAACCCGTTCCGTCCCGCACAACGCACGCATCGTACCTGTCGGTCGAGGACGAGTGCAAAGCCTGTCGGGGCCGGGTGGGGGCGAGACAGGCCGTCTCACGGCGTCCGTCATGCCCGCCATGGAGAGGCCATTGCTTGCCCCACCACCGCTACATAGCTCGCCTTCCATAAGTCAGCAAAGCCATGGCGCGCGCGCAACCCCAGCAGGTCGTCTTCCAGCCCCGCCCGCGCATGCACACGACCGCCCCTCGCTCACCAAAGTCCGCCAGCCGGCACGTCCAGCCCCGCGGGTCTCCAGGACTGGACTTGAGCAGGATGTTGCCGGGCTTGACGTCTGGGGCAGGAGGAGGGCCGGCGGCGAGGCAGGTTCAGCAGGGGCCGGGAGAACGCGAAGGCCGGCGAGCGAAGGCAGGTGGCCAAGCTGATCGATGACGTGGCTGGCTGTGCGCGTGTCGCTCCATCCATGCGCGAGCAAGCAACCTACCTCGCAGCCGCCACCGACTCACCCCTGTGCACCAGGCGCTTGCTGTGCAGGTGGCGCAGCGCCAGGGCCAGCTCCAGCAGCGTCAGGTACACACCCTGGGGAGCGAACGCAGGTGCCGGCCAACGCGCGGGCATGTGCAAGGGCGGCCAGGGAGCAACGAAGGTGAGGGAGGCGAGGGAGGCGAAGTGTAGGCCCGACCGAGCGACCCCGGCCCTCTTCATGCCTGGCCATGCGCGTGTGCACGCATATCGTACGCCCGCCTGCCGCACGCACGATCATGTCAAGCCGCAGGGCCAGGCCCATGCGGGCCGCCGCCTCGGCTGTCAGCCCGCGCCCGCCGATTTCGTGGGACGAGCCGCCGCCGGCGGCGGTGTGGGCGCGCGGCGGCACCAGGCGCGGGAAGGAGCGGTTGCGCAGTGCGTGTTCCAGGCTGCCGTGGTCACACAGCTCCGTCACGATGGCGGCGCAGGTGGGCGACTCGGGGTCGCCTGCGCGGTGCGTGGGCATCAGGTAGGGCCAGCGGCGAGAGGGGCGGGCCCCGTTGTACGTCGCAGCTGTTATGTTGGGCGAGGCCGACTACTGGGCAAGCTACTGCTGCCGCTTGCGCTGCCGCCGGCTACGCCTACCGTCGCCGGCGATCGCGGGCTGCTGGCGCCGCTGGAAGTCCGCACTTCGCACTAGCTGGCAGGTCGGAGGCGCCCCTCCGCTCGGCAGCCAGGCCGGCGCCGCGTGCCTCGCGATGCACACGTTGTCGTACAGCGCATAGCACTGCGCGGCGAGGAGGATATTGGTATAAAATCGATCATCAAACACCGCCGTACACACGCACGCTCTATGCAGCAGTACAGTTCGGGCGGGCGAGCAGCCGTACACTCGCCTGTACGATGTTGACGTGCGAGACGCTCTGTAGGACGGCCATCTCGGTTGCGGTACGCAGCAGGGAGCGGACCGCCGACTGGCGCCGCTGTTCGGACGCGGCTCGAGAGAGTGGCGCAGCGCTGCGGCCGCTCGCGCTGCCGCTGCCCCCGGCCACGGTCGCGCCGCCCCCGGGATTGCTTAGGAGATGCTCTTCACAGCCGTCGCCATTAAGTTCTGGCAGCTCGATCAGCTGAAATGTCGGGTTCGTGGGCAGGCACCGTAGGCGACACGAACGGTCGACGTGAGGTTGCGTCCCATGGAATTACAGGTATCCCAGCCCACAACACGCCTTCTGCGGCACGCACTGCGCGAGCCCTCACCTTGACCGCCACGGGGCTCGCCCCCAGCATTCCCCGCAGCACCACCCCGCCGGCGCCGTCGCCCAGGACCTCGAACACCTGCGTACGGCAGACGAGGTACGGCGATGCTGCTGGGTACTGCTGCTGGGTGCTGCTGATCGCGGTGAGCCCGCGCCCCGTTGTGCGGCTGCGATGCACCCCGCAGCGCCGCACCACGCCGTACGGCCGCAACACGCCGCAGCGCAGCGCAACCGCAGCATCGCACACCTCGAGGCAACCGCCGCACCGCACGGCACCGCACGGCCACACCTGCAGGTCCTCCAGCTCGTCGACGCCGGCACCACCCAGGAGCGCGGGCCCTGGGCCACAGCTGCGCCTGTGTGGCCATAGCACGTGTGGTGGTGCGGTGAAGACGTGTGTTCGTCGCGAGCATGCCGCCGGCACGCACATGAGAGTACGCAGGACCCATGCATGGGCGCTCGCTCCATCCCTCCCTCAGGCGCAACCCAATCAACGCGCACATACCCCCTGCCGCTTGCGCAACAGGACATCGTCACGTCCATCCGGGGCCCTACCTGGCCATGCTGCCGGCTGGCGGCCACAGCATGGAGCCACAGGTGCTGCTGGCGGCGCCGCCAGCCTCCTCGGCTGCTGCCGCAGCGCACTCCGTCTCCGCCGCCTCGATGATGGCCCGCAGCGTCGCCCTCGTGGCGTGTATGAGCAGCCCCAGCTTGCAAGGCAGCGCGCTGCCGGCGTCGTCAGCCTGGTGGCAAGCGGTTGCAGTGGTTGCAGGATGGGCCTCACAGGGAGCGATCGAGTGCGACGCGGAAACGGCACTGATCGCGCGTGGCTATGAAAGCAGATACCGGTAGACAGCCACCAACGAACCGGCTCTCGCTTGTACCTACCGGGTGCACTGCGAGCAGCCCGGCCACGGCGGGCTGGCGGGCGGCAGCATTGTCATACTTGTACGGCGCGTCTGGGGTTTGTACAGCGCGTCTGTACGGCGCGTCCGGGTCAACGCTGCACACGTGCGACACCGCACCCAGCCGCCGCCCCGCTGCGTCGCCGCCGCCGTGGGCTGTGCCACCGGACCACGTGCGGCCGGCGGCCGGCAGCAGGCCCGCCAGCAGCGTGCGGGCCATGCCGCCAGAGGCGGCTCCCGCCTCGGCGTGGCGGCGACGCAGCGACGCCACCGTTGCCGCTGGCGCTGCTGGATGCGGCGCGAAGAGTGTTGACTGCGGGCGCCGGGGCGCCGCAGTGGCATAGGCAGGGGGGGCAGGACACGTCAGGGTTGCTTGAGGGGCCCTGGTACGTGTGCGCTTGATTGCTGGAGACTCCAGGCAATAATTGTAGGCCCCAGCGGCGTGCGTACCGTCGAGCGACGACACGAAAGCGGCGCCGCTGCTCTGCGCGCTGGGCACCGATGCCGGCCCAAGAGCATCCCCGGCGACGGCGCTGGCGTAGATCCATTGCTCCCGCCCCGCGCCCGAGCCCCGCTGCCCCTCTGATTGGCCTCGCACGCCGCGCGCGTCGAACGCCCCGCTTCCACCGCCAGCACCATCTTCCGCTGCGAAATCACGTGCCGCGGCCCTCCCGCTGGCTTCGTCTGCGCCGCTGGCCCGGGCCAGGCGGCCCGGCGCCTGCGACTGCTGGCACAGGTGCCCCACCAAGGGCCGCCCCAGCAGCCGGGGCTTGGCATGTGGCGCGGCGGGCGCTGTGGCGGCTGGGTCTTGGCTCAGCAGAAGCTTCTGCTGAGCCGGCTTAAGCCGGCTCGGGGGACAGGAAGATTCGGGGCAGGCGGTGTCGATGGTGTTGGAAGCAGGGAAGCTGGCGGCCAGGTTGCCCGAGGCCGTGAGAGCTGCGCTGCTCCTGCGGGAGAAACCGGCACTCCGCGGCTGCTGAGGATGAGGGTGCACGACGACGTAGCTGCCTGGCTCGCCCGCGCGCAGCGTCGCCAGCTCCGGCGCCAGGTCCGATGCGAGCTTGGGCAGCAGGGCCGGAGCCAGCAGCTGCGAAGGCAAGGTCACGTGAGTCAAGGCCAGGAGGGCAGGCGGACAGGCAGGGACGGAGCAATGGCTGTGGATGGGAGCGCGTGACGAGCGAGCGACCCGAGCGTCCAAGC
>BDDC01002412.1:2494-12780 GCA_001662425.1 Chlamydomonas sphaeroides | reverse complement strand
CCGGGAGGGTGCTGGCAGGGCCTGCCAGGAGCGAGCGCTCGCTCCTGGCAGGCCCTGCCAGCACCCGCTCGCTCCTGGCGAGGCCTTGCGTGTGGCTGGTATCACAGCAACACGCCGCTGGTGCCACACGGCTACACCGTCAACGACTACCCACTCCCTGTGGCGAGCGCAACTCCCAAGACGGCTACGTACGCTCGGGTAACAAATGCTTCCAGGGGCCGGTTTTTGTGGTCGCGTGAGTGCCGGATACCGTGCTGCCTTTGCGTACTTTAGCTTTCTATCTCCGGTTCCGGTGCTGCCAGCAGGGCGCCGCCGCCGCTGTGGTGCTCGCTCCTGGATCGATGGTGTGCGCTGTGCGTGCGGCCATCGCTGGTTTGCAGGGCTGCCTTGTGTCAAGAAGGTGAGCTGTCCATGCCGCCTGCGCAGCCTTTACGTTCACTTGTGTTCCTTGGGATCCTTTATTTGCCAACACCTCGCTCACCTACCCAGCAGCAGGCACGTGGGGTGCGACGCATGTTTGCATGGTCCCGCACCGGCGGCTTCCGAGCAATTCTGCCGGGTCCTTCTTATAGAGCTGACGTGCAGGCGCTGAGTTGGTTACAGCTCCGGAGTGGAGGCCGGCAGGGGATGCATGGAGGCCGCCGCTGGGGTGCAGCCTACCAGCAGCATGCCGGCAGGGTGTCGCGTCAGGGTCGTTCAGTGCCGGCGGGTCACGGTTGACTCTGGGCGACACCCAGCTCAGGCGTAGTCGCGCGTTACAAGGGGACGACGGGCAATCGAGGCAGCCGACCTGATGGCTGCCGCCGGCACTCAACCACAGATAGACACACGGAAGCGCTCCGCAACCGCTGGACGCGCGGCACAGGGCACAAGTAGTAATTCAAAAGATGAAGGAATCTGTCTCGGGCAGCAGCGTCACTCCTGTGCTGGGGTTGCGGCGGATACGTGAGCCGGTTAGCGGCAAGCATCCCAGACACCCCGCTGGCACACCGATGACTTGAAGCAAACCACCTTGGCAACTCCGGTCCGTATCGATCTCAAGAACACAGAAGCCCCCTCGGGCGCTCCAAAAGACGGATGATCAACCCTCTCCCCACCAAAAAAACACGCAGCTAGGGAGAGCCACAGCATCCCAGCATGGCATCCCGGCACACAGCATCATGGGTGAACGGCTCCTCACGCAAGAGCAATACCGCATCTACTAATAAACGAGCATAGAGGGAAGGCCTCTTCTTCGAGGACGCTCACAGCACCCGGCGCTGCGCCCACCGTTGGAGGGGCGGACCGCGACGCTACGCGGCCTCCCTAGCGGTCGTGGGACGGGGCCCAAGGATCAGGTCCGGTTCCAATCTTGATCCCAGAACGTCCATCTTAGTGGCACTCGTGGGGGCTCCACGTCCAGCGGCACACCGAGACGGGCACGGCGGGGATGCCATCCTCGTACTCTGAAGGAGTAGTAAGGGTTTTAGGGTTTATATTAGTTTTTCAGAGTTTCAGGGTCCACATGGACGTCCTCGTGAGCTGCGGGTGTGGGGCTGTCCGGATGAGCTGCGACGGTCGAGTGCGCTGGGGTGGCTGGGGTGGTGCTTGGGTGCAGACATGAGCGAGGCGACACACGCACACGGGACACAGAACCGAAACTCGCCACACCAACCAACTGACTCCCGAAGCACGTACGTACCGCCGAACTCGATGGCCATGCGCAGGCTGTGCAGCTCGTACGTCTCCCAGCCAATTTTCAGGGTGTACAGGAACGTGGAGCGAGGGTCGGACGACGAGGTGAAGCCCACCGTCTTGAGCACGGAGTAGACGCTGACCTGCAGGTAGGGGCACACGGAGTGGAGCGCGGTGGGAGTGCCGTGTCAGACCTGTCTGGGACGGCCTGTAGGGGAGAGCAATGGCCGGTCGGGGGCGCCCAACGGTATGTGCCGCCCAGTGGCACGCGGCCCAAGCAGGGGAGTAGGGTCTTGGTGCGTGTGTTCGTGTTGGGGCTCACCACGTCGGCAAACTCGTGGCTAAGGTTGATGTCGCCGTTCATCTGGGAGCGGAGCCCAAAGAAGTAGTCGCTGGGGAAAAGGGGCGAAGAGGGAGCGGGAGCAGGGGCGGCGGCAGCACGGGCCTCCGTAACGACCGCACGCAGCCGGACCCTCAAACAAGGTCTCTCTCAGATAATCAACATCATAATGTTCATATAGTGTTCATGCATGGTGATGCGCCCTCACTTGGTGTACTGCGAGCCGAGCCAGTCGGGGCGGATGCGCAGGTAGGTGGAGCTGGCAGCGACGGAGGTGGCGTACATGTTGCTCGGCAGGCTGATCCACTCGCCTGCGGGGCACGCACACGCGCACGCACACGCCAGTGAGCGGCAACGAATCCCGGTGTGGCGCCATGTACGTACGTATGCTGCACTTCGGCGGCTCCGTCAGTCCGTACGCAGACATGTGCTGTGCGCTGCGTCGTGCGGTGAGCGGTGAGGTGGGCCGCCCCACCCGGCCGAGAGAAAACTCGACTTCGCAACAGCTGCTGGGAATGAAGACTCCAACGGCCTTCAGGCAAGAAGGTGCTATCAGGGCCCTTGACGATGCGTAGCTAGCCTCACCGGCATATGTATCCCCATTCATTCTTATTCCACGAATAAAAAGCCTCACCAGCGCGGAAGTTGGAGGAGCTGAGGTCGGCAACGGGCTTGGTCCAGTCCAGGCGCCACATCTCCGGGGCGGACGGGCAAGCCTGGGGGGGCAGGGTTTGGCACCACACGGCTCGGCGGGCGGACGGAGGTTGCGGCGGGTGCAGCACGGGCGCGGCAGCTGGGGCGGAGGGGCCGGCCCGCGGCGGGCGCAGGGTCGGTGGCATGGAAGTGAGGCCAGATCCGACGCGGGTCGCCCATGCCCTTGCAGTATCGGTGCTTGTATGCGTGACACACATGTGCATCCCCCCACATCAGGACCTAAACTCTTACATACACGTATGAGTAAACATGCATTCAAGTCTCAAAGCAACTCACGTTGCCCATGCCCATCAGGGTAGAGGCTGCGGCGAGGAGGCGAGGGTGCAAGGGGCAACGACTGAATGGGTAAGCGACACGCAGGAGTGAGCGAGGGCACGCTTGGATGCGCGTCAGCGCTGCGGTGCCCGGCGGCGTGCACGCAACCTCCCTCCCGACTTGATCCCAGCCTAGCGGGCCAACCCGCTGGCTTGCCCCGGGCCCAGCAGGCGCATTGCCGTGCGCAGCTCGGCCGATGGCACTCACCGTCGCCTGGAGCCGTTGTGCGGCAGCGCCAGCGCCAGCCGCAGATAGAACCGTGGGGAGGGCCGCGGCGAGGGACAGAGCAGTGCGTTAAGGGGCCACGGAGCAGCGCAGGGTGTGGTGTGTCGCGCTGGCTGGGGAGGACTAGGAGGATCGGAGGAGCGAATGATATGCCAAGCGTCGCGGCGGCCATCATTGATTGGGCGCTCCAGGGCGAGAAACAAAACCATCTAGCTTTCGACGGCCTCGCGCGGCAACCCCCCGCCCTCCCCGTCCCCACCTGCTGCGGCCCCTGGCCGCGCCCTTTTCAACCCCAGCTGTCATAATCAGCATCATCACTGACCAAGCGCTCTGTGTACCGTGTGCGTACGTACGTGTCTAGCTAGCTAGTGTGCTGTACCTGCATGCTGCGTGCAAGTTTGTAATCTGTGCGGCCCCACCCACCGAACTGGCCGAAGCGGTCGCCGCTGGTGAAGGGGCCATAGTTGGGGCGGAAGCTGTACCAGATGCCGAAGTTGTTGAGCAGGGCCTGTGGGCGGGTCGAGTACGGCAGTACGACATTGGTACGGCAGAGTAATACGGCAAGGCATGCGGGTTGCCTGCCCACAGCAAACGGCATCTAAAACCAGAAGGTTATACCCGCGTCATGGCGCATGCATCACACACAACATGCGAATGACGGAGGTCCTACCGGAGCCCGTCAATAGATGATACCTATAGATGATACTATTGATGCTCACAATATTAACGATACTACCTAACAAATTCCCGCACCCGGATTTGGTGCATCGGGTTGTTGATGTTGTCGGTGCTGCTGCGAGTGGTAATCCACACCTCGTTGCCTGGCAGTGGCATTAAGGGGGTGAGGGAGGGAGCAGGCGAGTGCGGCACGCACACATCAAATGGAGGGAGCGGTGCGCGGCGAGCGTGCGGTGCGCGGCGCGGCGCCCCTTGGTTTGGGGAGGCGGGGCGGCTTCGCCTCGGGCGGCTGTGTGTGCAGCGCTTACGTTACACTGCGCGGTGTATCAAGCTTGCCCTGTACGTATAGCTCACCGGGCACGTTAGCGTAGGTGCCGGAGGGGCAGCTCATGGCCGGGGGCAGGACGTAGGTAATGTGTGTGAAGCGGGCGCGAGTGCCTGCGGCAACGCACACACATGGGCGGCAGGGCATCAATCTGTTAAGCCAGCCAGCGAGTACAGAGCACCAGGCATCTATCAAGGAAGATGTGAACTGAAAATCTCGGTCATCATGGGCCAGGGCTTGGCGCGGGCATGCAGCAATGCCAATCAAGCGAACGACGCACTTGAGGACACTATGGCCTTGGCGGCATTGGCGATGGCGATGAAGTTGCAGCTCGAGTAGGCGAAGTCGCAGGGCAGGTTGATGAAGAAGGCCTGCGTACGGCACCAGTACGGCAATGGTACAGTACGGCAAAGGGACGGTTACCCGGTATGTACGGCAGCGAGGAAGGCGGGGTCCGCGAGGGGGCCGGCACGCGAGCGGCAACCTGGCACCATTTCGCCTCGTGCGGCAGAGTCCGGCGCACGCACAACACATAATGCAACAACAACACAAACATAGTTACATGTATGTAGTATGTAATGTCAAGCGTGTGCCGCCCGCAGACTTACGGTATGGCTGGTGCTGAAGGGCTCGGCGAACGACATCTGGCCCCAGCTGCGGCCGAGGGCGGCAGCAACCGAGGGCGGCGGCCGTGGGCGAGAGAGAGGCGGCGGCAGGCAGGAGCGAGGCGGGCAGAGGCAGGTCCGGTCCGGTGCGGTGCGGTGCGGTCCGGTCCGGGCTCAAGTATGCAGCCGCGGCCACGTGGGGAGTGCCGCACGCGAATCGCACGTGCAAACACGGCTCGTGCTGTCTGCCCTGCCCTGCCCCGCCCGCCCGTGAAGGCCAGCCAGCAGGCCCGCGCAGCTCGCTGCACGCGTACATTCTGCACCCCGCAAACGAACGATATCAGCGACACTCGGATGCGGCAGCTCATACCTGCAGCGCGACAGGACCCTGTTGGCAGAGTTGGAGGCGGAGAGGTAGCGGTCGAACACGAAGCTGGCGCTGACGCCAGGCTGCGGGCGCCAGCAGGCGGCAGGCGGCGGCCCGGGGATGGTTCTTGCACGCAGTCCAAGAGCGCAGAGCGTCTCCCTCCCGCCCAGCAGGATTTCAAATAAGGAGCTATATCTAAATTTCGAACCGGTAGCCCTGTCGAATGGGTTACTACGTCTCCTGCCCACGGGAAAGAGACGTCAGGCCCATGGTGGGCGTGTGGGCGGGCGGGAGAGTAGGCCGCGCGGTGGCACACGGCGGCTATCTAGTCCCACCGCCGCCGCCGCGAGGCCAAGGAGGCCTCCGTGCAGGCGCCCAGCGAGGAGTGCGACATCGACATCAGCGAGCAGGCAAGGGCAGACCTGGGCATGTGATGCCGCGTACCATGCTGCAGTGGCCGGAGAGGGAGATGACTGTGCGGAGAGGCGGCGGGAGAGCGCGCATAGGGATTCCAGGTTAATCAGCGTATAAGTCAAGAGTCAGGTACCATAGCGTTGGCTAGCTAGGTGGCTGGGCAGCTGGCTTGAGGCATGGCGCATGGGCGAGTCCCTATAGTCCCTCCATCGAAGTCTGAAGCTGAGGTACAATCTTGATGCTCCGCCAGAGGGGTGCTATGCCGAGCCACACATGTATGCCCATAGATCAAGCCTGCTGCAAGATGAGTAGTAGCTATATGGCAGATAGGCTAGCTAGCTAGCTAGGCAGCTTGCGCGCTCACTCATGAAGGCCATCCGGATGCGGATGTTGGTGGCGGGCACGGCGGCGGCGGCAGCCACGACGGAGGCCTCGCCCATGGTGGCGCAGCGGGTGGTGCCCACGAAGTGGGTGCACTCCTGCGGCCGGGCGAGGGACGGGAGCGGCGCGACATGCACTTTGATAACTGTAGAACCATGCACACAGAGCAACGATTGGGCAAGGGCAGCCCAGGATGAAGGCCGCGAACGAGATGCGGCATCGAGCGCTATGTACTGCGCAGCACGCAAGCGGCATAGCTTGCCGAAAGCCTGAAACCGGCAACCCTACCCAGAACCCCGAGCGAAACCGTCGTCGTACGTACCAGCGACACGGTGCTGCCCGCGTCGATGGGCTCCATGTTCTCGTCAAGCGGCTGGCCGGGCAGCTGGTGCTCCACGTCATCCGCGTCCATGAGGAGCCACGTCAGGCTGTGTAATTAGTGCCGTGCACATGGGGCCGGGGACGGAGGCAGGGGAGGGACGGGGCAGAAGCCAGCAGGAGGGGTGATTGTGCTGCGCTGGCAGAAGCCCAGCCAGCCAGTAGGGCAGTAGTAGGCGCGCATATCAGGGAGCGAGCAAGGACGGACCCGTCCATGCAAAGAACGCCGTGCGATAGTAGGCCGGTTCGCTCCGGTGGTAGGCGTGGGGCTCGCCCCATACACGCCCGCCCTCCTGAATGCAATGACCTGTGTTTTACACAAGTCGTAACCATTTCTATTTCTATTTCTATTTCCGGTTCGCTCGGTACTGGCCGTGCAGGTCCGGGCCCTACCTGCCCACGGCGCCATCGTCACGCGCAAACAGGCGGCCCTGTGCGGATTGCGGGGATGAAGATCAGCACGGAGTATGAGGACGGGCCGGGGGCCGCCGGTCAGTGCAAACCGGCGTATGCATTCAGGTACAATTTACAGACAAGTTAGCTGCTGCTCGCGTTGCCCCTGGATCGTGTCGCTCGTACCCTGATCGTCATCTCCTCGCCGAGAGGCGGGCTGGGCGGGGGAGGGGTCCTCTTCGGGGGCGGGGGCGAAGCCACGGCCTTGCGGGCGGGCGGCTTGCGCAGGAAGATGCCGGTCGAGGCATCGGCGCCTGCGAGGACGGATGATGACGATACAATACGTGGCATTTTAGCGAAACCGTCGGAATGATATGGTTCAACACGTGCATGCGACACTAATATTCTATGAGTGCAGAATTCAAGGATCTGCTCGTGAAAAGAGGAATCAATCACAATCGATTTATGCATGCCGCATTATGTTGCGACATACATACAGCAGCATGCAATCGATCGCTCGGTTGGATGGGCGCTGACACGGCCGCTCGCTTGCCCGGGGGCAGCACCTTCAGATCTTACCTGGCGCGACCAGCAGCGCCAGAGAGGCCGCGACGACGAGCGCCGCGAAAACGGCCACAGGGGTGCGGCGGCCGAGCATGTTGGAGTGTGGGGCTTGGCTGGGGTCGCGCGCGCGCCTGTGGGGCCATTGGCAGGACAGCTTGATCTCTCGCAGGCAAAGGACACTCTTAGCGCGGCCGCAATGCTCGAGCGGTGCCGTTGCTGAGCGTGCAGTCGACGCTCGCTCGCTCTATCTTGCGCGCGCAGATTTGCGCTTGATTGGCTTTTCCACTTACGCGCTGGGCAAGAGCCTGCGCTACGGCTGATCGTCGACCAACAAATCGTGTTGATATGTCGAGTGAGACGGGGTATCGAGCGATCGTTTTAAAGCAACTCCTCGTCCATTGTACGGGGCTGGCGCACGCCTTTAGGCGCCCTTTGCCAGCTGTGGCCTCTTCAGCAGCAGTCGCATCTCCACCCAGCGGATCATCAAAATCTACGCATGCCGCTTCCCGCGCGCTGCACATGAATGTGTGTGGCCATATTTCCGTCTGTAGCGCATGCATGCATGGCAATCATTAAGGACTGCAACGCGTACACCCAATGAAAGGCTTTTACTATGTCACAAGAGGCTGCAAGGCAGTGCACATGACCGTGCCAGATTTGCGCTTGCGCGCGCCCTCGCGCGCCGGCCTACTATAACTCAGTTCCATAGCTAGGAGGCGCCCTGCATGCACATGAAGCTCATTCATCTTGTTGAAACTTACTTCGAAGCTTGTGCGTGGCGTCGTCCCGTCCAAACAACCGCGCGCGAATCGAGTTCGTCCTCGACCTCGACAATTCCCAGTTTCATAGCTGGCCGCTGCAGGCATATGTCGTCTAGTTGGTAGCATTGCGGTAACGCTAGACGGGCTCGCTCGTAGCGCGCACGCCGGTGGGTTACTGTATGAACGGGATCGCAACGCGCACGAGGGGTACGGGCACCCCTACGTTTCACTACCTCACTCTTTTGCAAGTTTTGATTTAGGGGGGACAACCCTAAAGCACCAGCGGCGCACGGCTAGCCCCCGGCGGCCTTGGATACCATACATGTTGCAGCCAAGCACTGATAGCGACCCGCGCAGGGGCGAAAACGGCCGTGTAGCGACGGACGGCATGCCACGCACGTTGTGTGAGAGCATTGCGACGACAAGTGCGCAGCAAGACCCTCACGCAGCAGCACAGTCTGTCAGCGCAGCACAGGGAACTCGTTGGTGCAAATTGCGCCTGCGGCGAACGTATGTATGTAGCACGCTGCCCTTCTATCTCATCACAACGCTGTGTGGCGCACCCTCCCGGACGCAGCTGGCAGCCGCCGAAGGCGTCACATACGTCTTGCACAGAGTCGCGAAAGAAGCCGGTCGAGTCCCAGAGTCGCGAGCTGTTTGCTGTCGCTGAATAATAATCGAACCCACCGTGAATCGCTGAATCGCTGAATTGACGAGTCCAATACGTCCATTGAAACATTGAATCGAGTCGCTGAATCGGTGAATTGTTGAATCGTTGAAGCGAGGCGTTGAATCTGCTGAACGAACCTCGAATCGACGCATATATAGTTGCACCGCCAACGTCACGCCTGCTTGCGGAACTCTGCGACGTCGTTAAATCTCGCCGGTCAGGCTGTGTGTGAACCTCTCGCGCGCCTTCCCAGTCGGGCCCCTCCTCCCCCGCGAGCTGCCCGGCCTTCCCCTCGCGTTCATACCGGACATCCATGATGTACCTCACGCCGCAAGCAGCGCTCAAGAAAGCCATTGCAGCAGTGAACAGTGCACCCTTGCTCTTGCGGCTTCGGGAAGCGCTCAGTGAGACGAGTGGCAGTGTTTGGTTGTTGCCTGGCACAGCCCCGCGTCGATCTCAGCAGTATCTGCCCTTCATGACGCGCATACACTAGTCCAGCGACTGCACAGCACAGACACGGTTCCCCATGTTGGCTGCTGCACCGCGCCTTGACCCAGGCCAACAGCCCGCTGCGCCAGGGCCGTGGCATAGCACCCGCGTGCCCGCTGCCGCAGCCACATACCGCATCCCTAGCCTCGCTCCAGGTGGGCCCAGGCGAAGATTGCGACGCAGTGCGCTCCGTGGTACGGCTCCTGGGCAGCGCTAATGCTCACGACCGAGAGGTCCGCGGGCGTATTGCCATGTCGGCCGCACAGACATGGGCCGCGGCCATCACCGCCATTCGTTGAGTTCTGGAACCGCAGCCGGAATCCCCAGCACCTGGAACCTGCGGAGCGCACCTTGACAGCAATAGTGGCTGCCTGCAAGCAGGTGCACTCCGTGCTCTTGCACCCTGCAGCCTTGTTGCTGGATGGAGTGCCTTGACGCACGCCTCTGTGCCGTGGGGCTGGCTCGTGACACCCAGCCGGGCACCTAGACTACCTAGCTAGACGCGATTGCTGGTTTAGGACAAGGAGCATTACAGATGGACAAGGGGCCGCGGCGGAAGCACAGCTCCCTTGGCCCCTAAGCGCACGAACACCGGCGGC
The DNA here is from genome assembly GCA_001662425.1 of Chlamydomonas sphaeroides. NCBI lineage: Eukaryota > Viridiplantae > Chlorophyta > Chlorophyceae > Chlamydomonadales > Chlamydomonadaceae > Chlamydomonas > Chlamydomonas sphaeroides. The sequence continues at coordinate 2,888 of BDDC01002412.1, read as the reverse complement.
AGCTCTAGACAGCGGCGAGCCCCAGCCCCACGTACGCCGCCCCCCACAGGGGACGCGTCCACGGATCAGCCGCGCAGCGCACATAGGCTGACCTCCGCACCAGACATCACGGCAAGACAAACCCGCTCACTCCACACCAGTACGGGCCGGGATCGGAAGCCCGGACGCTGGATAAAGAAACGGAAACGCCACAACGGGCGGACGAGCCCGCAGACAGGCTGCAGAAGTACACGAAGTACACCAGCGCAGGTAGCAGGCCGGCACAGAACGTGCAGGGGGGCACGCAGCCACAGAGTCAACCGGCAAAGGGACAGGTCCAAGGGCCAACAACACACGCACGGCACACGAACACGCAAGTGACGAAGACACCCGACCGAGCCCGCAGAATCACGCA
>BDDC01002411.1:0-11806 GCA_001662425.1 Chlamydomonas sphaeroides | reverse complement strand
GGGGCTTGAGGCGTGACGGTTGCATGTACCGTTTGCCACCCGTCGTGGGTTGCGGGGTGCCGTCGGTGCGGGGCACTGCTCGCACGCGAGCGTATGGTGTGGTCTCCTCGTGCACGCGCAAGGGGCTCTACACGTTGCCATGACACGCAGGGTAGGGAGCAGCAGCTGCAGGATATGGGGGGGGCAGCAGGGGGGGCCGTCACGCCGCCGCCTGGCAAAAGCAGCGAGAAAGGGAGGGACATGCAGCCGTGCAGCGCCCAAAACGGGGCCCCTGGGGCCAACCAAGGTGCCACGGGTCAACATGCATATTACAAGCTAGAAGTAGCTAGTAGCTAGGCATGTATGATGATAAGCTAGAATGAAGTCAAAGAAGGAATATCTGTAACCTGCGAAAACGTGAATTCATTGATATCTCCTGCGTAGTCTGGGATGAAAGGTGACGGCAGGCAGGCCACAAGGCCGAAGACAGGAGTGCGGCTGTGCGGCATACCTGAGCGCGTAACGGCGCGTTATCCAGCCAAGCATGTTGAGGGGGTCGGTTGGCTGCTACTGGCGCGGGGCCACGACATCCCAGCCCAACCCAACGCAACGCGAACCGAACCTGTGGAATGGGTTATCATTAATGGGGTTGGGTTATGGGTGGTGTATGCACCGTTCCGCCTCCCACCCAGGCCCCTCGCTGGTGCAACCCTGAGTGGACGGGCGTGTCCCTCTCTCCCTCAGAATCCACACGCACGACGGTTGGCGATGCCCTGCAGACATTGCTCAGCACTACATAGCCCCTGACTGCAGCTCACGTTTCCAGCTCTCTACCCTCACTAATGTGTTGTTTCGTGTTTTTCCTCCTGCTGAAAGGTGACAAGGCAGGTGACATTGCAAGTGCCTTCGTTACTGCGAGATGAACAGGCGAAGCTGGCGCCGGGGCACAATTGGGGAGGGCCATGATCGCCGCATACACCGGCGGATGTGACGGCCCGGGGTTCACCGAATCCGAAGGCGCGAGACGCGGGTATCGCACGAACCCTGCCCTTTGCACGAAACAAACCGACGGCAGCAACCGTTTCGTGAAACCTGCAAGCGCTGACACTCGAAACTTCTCATGCGCTCGCTAGCCTAAGCTGTCGCGCTGCGCGCATCTCGGCGATTTCCACACCTTGCGCCATCATGAGCTTTGCTTTCAAGCGCTTCAACTTCTTTAATCCACACCAGCTGACAAGACATGAGTTCCCACCGAACGCGAGCTGCGTCGTGCCGGGCGGGCCATTGCTCTGGGTCGGCACCGAGTCTGGCAGCGTGTGCGCGCTGGACTCGAGGTTAGCGCTGCTCGGCTCCTGGAGCGCGCACGGGCACAAGGTGCTGGAGGTGCTATGGCTCGAGGTGCGCTAACTCGGCCATGACCAACCCATCGCATCCTGACCCCCGCCCGCCCGCGAGCCTCTCCCCGCGCCTACTAGCACAGTCTGTGCATGCACGCCTCACCGGCTCTGTGGCCTGCTCTCCTCACCACACCTTACGTCTCCCCACAGCGGCGCCAGCTGCTCATCACGGTGGGTGTGGAGGAGCCCGGCTGCTCCTCCACCACCGTCAAGCTGTGGCCAGCGGAGCGGCTGCTGGCGGCGGCTGCAGCGGCCGACGCCGCAGGCGGAAGTGGCGGTCGCGGTGGCAGCGCGCCGGGTGGCGGCGGCGTCGCTAGCGCGGCGGCGTCGCTGCCGGCGCTCAAGGTCACCAAGGCGAGCACGAATCCAGGGGTGCTGGCCGAGCCTAGTGGCCAACCGTGGCTTGGCAATCAGCACCCGCGGGGTTGCAGCCGCAATGCTGTGTGGTTGCCCATGCTGCACGCCCGCTCTCACAGGTGTTTGGCTCCCACGGCGGGCAGCAGTACCCGGAGTCCCAAGTCACGGCCGCGGCGGCGTCCGAAGGCGGCGGACACCATGGGGCCGGCGGCGCCGCCGCGGCCGCCTCCGCCGGGGCCGACGGCGGCGGCGCCGCGGCGACGACGCACCTGACGGTGACGCTGGGCCTGGCGTCGGGCTACATTGTGGTCCTGACGGGCGAGGTCAGCGGCAGCACGGCGGCAGGTAGGTGCTGGCGGCAACGGCTGGGGCTCGGGCCGCTGCTCGGCACTGGCGGCAGAGCAAGGGCTTCTGGCCAGCCGGGCTGACGAGGCCTTGTGCCCGTTTTGAAGCGGCAGAGCGTGCGCCCGGGTCCTGCCCTGGACCCTCGCCGCCGTTCTGACCACACCGTATGTCCGTACGCCGTGGCCCGCCCTTGTTGTCCTCGTCTCGCCAGGCGGCCACGCGCGGGCGCGGCTGTCGCACTCTCGGCGGTTGTCAGCCCGGCCCGACCAGGGCGACCTGTGGAGCGTCACTGGTCTGCAGCTGACGGGTGGGCGCTGGGGCAGCGAGCGGGGAGGATGGTGCAGCGAGAGAGGGAGAGGGGCTAGGGGAAGGGATGGAGGGTTGGTGACGGCAGCACAGACCAGGGGAGGGAATGGGCACCGGCTGGCGATAGGCGGGCGTTGGACATAGAATGGCGGGGGTTGGGGTAACGTTTTGTTGCAAGAGGGCCGTATGAGGGAGTATCACCAGGGCACATGGGGTGGGCGAGAACAGGCTGTGGGGCCGGGTACGGGCAGGCGGGAAGCAGGGGGCGGTGCTGTGGGTAGGGCAACACCCACCTTGACCCTCTGGCGTCCCTCAAACGTCGGAAGCTCTGGCGTCCCTAAGCTCCTTAGCTCCCAAGCTCCTAACATCAAGAGCCCCTGGCACCGCTCGAGGCTGTCGCCCTGTGCTCTGCTCGCCTTCACCGCCACCCGTGGCCCGTGTCACCCTGCACCCGCGAGACGTCCGCTGTTGGCCGTGGGGGCGGCCACCCGCCACACCCCCTGCCACATGCCTACCTGACACCCTTGACACCCTTGCTCGCCAGCCCCCTCCGCCCCGTCACCCAACCCCACCCAAGGCACCCCACGGCCTGCTCTCTTCCCCCACCCACAGGCACGAGCGACCTGTTGTCGCTGTTTGCGGTGACTGAGAGCCAGACGCTGTGCTTTCACCTGCAGACCAACACCAAGGCGAGCGCCGCTGCGCCCTGGCCGCGCCTTGCTGCACAGCGTGCTAGCAGGCTGCCCTGCGGGGGGGGGATGGGGGGGGGGTTGGGGTGGGGGCGGCGTGGGGTCGCGCTCAACGGCCTCGCCCTCCGCCTCCTCGCCTGTCCATCAACCGCTCCTGCCCGCAGACGGTGCTGGACCCGCAAGGCTCCGCTGCCCCGCGCTGCTGCTGCCTGCGCGGCCCGGGCGGCGCGCTGCTCACGGTGGCGCGGACAGAGGTACGCCGGGGAGGGAGGAGAGGGAGGAGATGGAGGGATGGAGGGCGGAGTGGGGGTTCAGCATGGGTCAGCACACGTACCCGAGAGGTTGACCCGCGCGGCGCGCTGCTCACGGTGGCACCGACGGAAGTAGCGCCCTGGCGGGAGGAACGGGGCTGTAGAAGAAGGGCAGCACGGGGCTGGCTCGCGAAGGTGCACGTGCAGGTGCGGCGGGGGGAGAGGATGCCGCCGCCGCCGCAAGGGGGCCGCCGTGCCCGGTCCCCAGGGCGCTGCAGCCCGAGCCGCACCTGGCGGGTGCCCAACCTAGTTGCCCGATGGTTGCCCGATGGTTGCCCCATGGTTGCCCGATGGGCCGAGTGCTGCTTCCTCTTGTCACGCGGCCCCGGTACAATGCCCTCCGTCCCTGGCGCAGGGCCTGTACGACTACACGGCCGACACGAGGGCTGGCTGCACCGTGTTCGAGGGCCCCAAGCAGCGGCTGGCCACGTTTGGGCGCTACATGGTGGTGGTGAGAGGGGCGGACAAGGGGGGAGGAGGAGGGGGAGGGGGAGTGCGGTGCGGTGCGAGGGGAGAGGCAAGGGCACAGGCAAGATGCCATGCAAATCGCTCAGCAGGCCTGCAACGCTGCCGCGCATCCGCAGGTCACCCGCGACGACTCGGCCGCATCTGCTGCGCCCAACCTGCTGTCCTCTGCGGGCGCGGGTGCCGGCCTGGGGCTGGGGCTGGGGCTGGGCGGCGGAGCAGGCGGGCCGGGCGGCGGCGGCGGCGGCCACTCGGGGCCAGGCGGCGGCGGCAGCTGCCTGCAGCTGGCGGACGTTCGCACCAAGCTGCTGGCTGGCACCTTCGTGCTGCAGGTGGGGGCCTGGCGGCTCATGATGTAGCCCCCCACACCCCTCCGTTCCCTCTGCTTCTCCGACCCGGTCCTTCCCGGCCCCGCCGCGGCCCTCCTGCCCTCCCCCGCCCCACCTGCAGGGCCTGCAGCACGTCTTCTGCGCCTGGGGCGCCGTGCACGCCGTGACGGGTGGGGCGGGGGAGGCATGGAGTGGAGGTGGTTGGTCACTGGGTGAAGCGCGACAGCACCCCTGCAGCCCCTTGGTGGCCGGCCCCTGCCCATCCTGCCGCACCCTTTGAAACTCCCTGCCGTGTGTGCAGCCTCGGGCTCCGTGTGGTCGTACGTGGAGACGGACCTCACTTCGCAGCTGGAGGTGGGGGCCGGAGGGTGGGGTTCGGAGAGATGGACGGGTGGACGGGATGCAGGGTTCGTGTCTCGGTACGGCGAAGACGGACTGAAGTAGCGTGTGGCCGCGGCTGCACCTGTCCTGGGGTTGGAATGCGCGGGTCGCGCACCGCAGACATGCTCGCAGACATGCTCGGCCCGCCCCACCCCCACACACACTCGGCCTGCCCGACCCACCCACCCTGCATCCGCACTCCGTGCCACCCTGCCCCGCCCTGCCCTTCTCCCCTCTTCCCCCTCCATTCCCCAGGCCCTGCTGCGCCGCTCGCTGCATAAGCTGGCACTGGATGTGGCGCGAGCCGCGGGGTCGGGCGGCGCTGGCGGTGCAGACGAGGCCACGCTGGCCAACATCCACCAGCGCTGGGGCGACCACCTGTACGCCAAGGTGCGGGGCCAGCGGAGGGGGCGGCGGACAGCAGCGGGGCCAGGGGCCCACCGACAGGGGTCAGGATGGGGGCTGGGGCCAGGTGGGGGGCCGCCCCGGTGGGGCCGTCCCTGGGGCCGGGTGGTGGGGTGGTCGCCTGTACGCCAAGGTGCGGGTGCGGGGCGGGAGGGGGCGGCATGTGGGCATCGGCCAGCAGTTGCTGTGGTCAGGAGCGGTGGCCTTGTGGGCCATGGGCCGGCGGGGAGCCGCGCTCACCCTGGGGTGTTGTGGCGGCGAGCACAGCGCGAATGAACATGGTTGCGGACTTGGCGTCGTCAGCCTCGTCAGCCTCGTCAGCCTCGTCAGCCTCGTCAGCCTCGTCAGCCTCGTCAGCCTCGTCAGACGTCTTGCCGTCACAACGGGCCCATCCAACTTGCCATTGCCCGACGATGTGCGCCGTACTGCCGTGCATGCTTCCTGCCGTACAGGGTGAGTACGACGCAGCCATGGCGCAGTACCTGGAGACGGTGGGCTGCCTGGAGCCGTCGTACGTCATCCGCCGCTTCCTGGACGCGCAGCGCATACACAGCCTCACCGCATACCTGGAGAGCCTGCACGACAGGGTGAGTGGTGCGCTGCGCATCCGCAATATCAGAAGACAATCTAGTACCAAATTTATATGTCGTATCTCAAGTTGCACACCAACAAGCCACGTGGGTGGTTAGGTGTCTGACGGGACTGTCAAAGTCTGCGGCATACCGTACGATACGGACTTGCTGCCGGTACACATCATCACAGGTCGAGTGATCGTGTCGCTCCAGTCGTGCAGCAGCAAGCGGCGGGCTGCTACAGGGTGACAGGCTGGGGCAGCCGACCCTGCGTGAGTCATGTCCCTTGACGTCCCTTGACGTCCCTTGACGTCCCTTGACGTCCCTGCTTGCACCGCGCCTCGCGCCTGCCCAGGGCCTGGCCACGTGCGACCACACCACGCTGCTGCTCAACTGCTACACCAAGCTCAAGGTGGGGCGGGCAGGGCGGTGGGCAGGCGGGAACGGCCGCTCCAGGCGCGTGCCCATGGCATCCTGCAAATGACGTCTCTTGTTTTTGGAAACCAGCTGCGAGCTGCATCGGACATATGCGCCGCAATGAGGCGTCCAGGACATGTGACAAAGCGCACACTGCCATCGCAGCAGGAGTAGCGCCTGGTACCTTGCCCTCACCCCTCCCGTCCATGACCCCCACCACTGCCACACGCAGGACGTGGCCAAGCTCGACGCCTTCATCCGCCGCGGCCTGGGACCAGCCGCCGCCGGCCTCGCGCCGCCCACACCCAGCGGCGCCGCCACCCCGGGCGACCGAGGGCACCGCAGCGGCGCCGCCGCCCCGGCGGCCCCGGGCAGCCGCCGCCCTGTGCGGCGCTACGTGTCGGCTGCGGCAGCGGCTGCGGCCGAGGGCGGTGGCGGCGGGGCAGCGACTGGATCCGTGCCGTCGGCTGGCAGCAAGCAGGTGCGGGTGCCGCACGTGATATCTTGAGAGCATGGGGAGGCGGGGTTCTGGTTGGGACGGGGGAGTTGGGCGGGAGCATGCCCCGCCGGTCGGCTGCCGGCGAGCAGGTGGAGGCACCCATGCTGGCGAGGCTGCAGATGCCGTCCCTGTGGGGGTGGGCGGGATGGATGGGCGCGTGCTGCGCTCCCCGCAACCCCGCGCCCCTGTGCCATGGCGGCCCATAATGCAGGCCGACGTCAGCGCCTCGGCCGCCGCCGCGCCCTCGTCCAGCGGTGCCGGCTCCGCTGCGGCTTCCTCGGCTGCAGGCGCCGGTGCCGCCGGGGCCGGCGGTCCCCAGCCGGCGCTCAGCTTCGACGCCGACACCGCGGTGCGTTCCATGCAGGGGACCACGGGCGACTGCAGCGCCCCGTGTTGTGACTTTTACGGTGCTGTACGTGCCCGTACGTTTGGGCTACGTGCCGACACAGACACACATGCAAGTGTGGTGCGTGCACGTTTGGGGCACCTCAGCCATCGGACGCGCGCCATCAGCTCTCCACGCGCGGACACCGCACCCTTCCTGCACCCGTCCTCCCGCATGCCCCCCCCAGGTGCGCGTGTTGCGAGGCGCGGGGTATGCCGAGCACGCGCTGTGGGTGGCGGACGCGGCGGGGCAGGTGAGGCGCGGGAAGCGGGGAACGGCCCGGGTCTCAGTGTCTCAGCAGGGAGGCGCGGGGAAGCCTTGGGTAAGCCTCAACCTGTCCACCCGCCTGTTGGGAGCTACCGGCGCCTGCCCGTCCCTTCACCGATGCCCGCTGCTGCTATCATGAGCTTAGCTATCACGGCGTGTTGCCTGGCCTCTAACGGAGCCCATGCTGCGCCCCCGGCCCCCAACGTGCCGGCCCCCCAGGTGGACGCGGTGCTGGATGTGCTGCTGGACGACCTGGGCGATGCGGCGGAGGCCATCGCGCTGCTGGAGCAGCTGCCGCGGAGGAGGTGCGGCGTGTGTTGAGAGATAGGAACAGAGAGAAACACGCCCCCGTGTGTGTGTTGAACTACAACTTTTCAAACATTGTGCGAGGTGGCCGAGGGCTGCGCACCCTGTGTTCTGTGCGTTGGAGGGAGGGGAACGACGGCGGCTTGCGCCTTGGCCCCCTCGCCCCAACTGCGTCCCTGCTGCCCCGCCCCCGCCGTACGTGCGGGAACGGGAACTTATGGCGCGTGTCGTCCTTCGCTGTCCCCGCCACCCCCCCACCTTGCCCATGCCCCGCCTCCTCCCCCAGGCGCTCCGAGGCGCTGCAGCGGCACGGCAAGGCGCTCATCGGCATGGCTCCCGAGGAGGCCACCCGCCTGGTGATGGACCTGTGCTGCGGCACGCCGGGTGAGCGGCCGGGGGGAGGCAGGGATGTGCCAAGGGGGGGAAGGAGGGAGGGGAGGCATGGGGCATGGGGCATGGCCGGGGTCTGGGCGCTGCACGGCAGTTGACCGTTGGCGGCGGCGGCGGGAGTGTGTGATGCCATCGTGGGCGCTGTGGGCCGATGGGCTGGCTAGCAAAGGCCAGGGCGGCGGGCAGTCGCAGCGCGGAGGCGCCGACGGCTACGCTTGGCCTGGCGCGGACGGCGGACCCGTCCCGCCGCGGTGGTGGGCGGCGAATGCGCCACAGGCCACACCCCAGTGCCGTGCGTACATCCCCAGCCACGCGCTCCCGCCCCACTCCCTCGCGCCCGTCCTTCCACACACCTGGCGGAGTCGCGGGCGGCGGAGTCGCTCGCCTTCGGCGGCGTTCGTGCAATGCGCTCTGTGGTATGCTATTCACACGGCAAAACATCCCCTTGCCATTTCTTTTCCACACACACCCGCTCGCCCCAACCTGCACCCGCAGACCCCGCCTCGCCCTCCCATGGCCCCTTCCACTTGTCCTCCGTCTCCGACTTCGCGCACCTCTACTCGGGCGAGCCCACCGCGCTGATGCTGCTGTGCGAGTTCATTCTCAACACCCACGCAGCCAGCGCCAGCGCTGCGGCCGGCGGCGGCGGCGGCGGCAGGGCGGGCGCTTCACTGGGACAGGACGAGGACGGAGGCGTGGGTGCGGCCGAGTTGGCCCGGTGCCACGAGCGGCTGCTGTACCACACGCTGCTGGAGCTGTACCTGGCGGAGCACCTGTGGCAGGTGGGCAGTTGGGGGAAAGCGAGGGGAAACCGGGCATATGAACCCCTGAAACAGTAAAACCGTGGGAGCCTGTGTAACACACGCTGCTGGAGCTGTACCTGGCTGAGCACCTGTGGCAGGTGGGCGGGGCGGGAGGAGCTTTTTGAGACCCTGAAACCCTAAAACCCTAAAACCAACCCTAAAACCGCCAGCCGCCGGCACCGCCCTGTGTGGCCTGCCGGGGGGCTGCTCCTGCCGCTGCAGAAGTTGATCGTCAACGGGGCCAAACCGTATGTAGGTGCCGCCGCCATCTGCTTCAACGAATGCCGCCGCTCGGGTCCCCCATGCTGCAGGCTCCCAGCATTGCGGCAACCACACCAGCCGCACCGCCCCAGCCCCAAAGCGCGTCGGCAGCGCACCCAGCTGCAGCCGCGCCGGTGGCTGCCGGCAGCGCTGCCGCGCAGGCGCACGTGGGCGCCGCCGCTGCCCCTGCTGCCGCCGCCGGCACGTCCTCCTCGGCCCTGGACCGCGAGGTGCGGGATGTTGCCATGTAGCTTGTGAGGATCATGGAGACCGCATCACAACGTCTGTAATGACGTTCATTATCTGCTCATCACCGGACCTGGGCCGCGAGTTTCGTGGGGCCTATTTAGGCACCCAGTCAGCAGCGGGGCGCTGCCGCTGCCCCCCCCAAGACATGGCCCGCCAGTCGCATGCAGCCGCCCCGGCCTCGGCCCCGGCCCCGGCCCCGGTGGCTCCCGCCCCGATGCGTGCAACCTCGCTGACCCACCCTGACTTGACTCCACCTTTGGCACCCTTCCCTCGGCCCGAGCCCCGCTTCCCTGCCCTTCGCTCCCGGGCACTCGCAGGCCCGGCTGTCCAAGGCGCTGGACCTGCTCGCCCGGGGCTGGCCGCCGCACGCCGTCGCGCCGCTGCCGGGCGGGCCCTCGCCCTCCTCCACAGCGGCGGCGGGCGTGGGCGCCGCAGCGCCGGCGGGCGGCGCCGGCGCCCCCTCGGGTGAGGCCGTACGGGGGTTGGCCAGCATGCATGCGGCATGAATGTTCATGGGTCCGTGGAGCATCATGCAGTACGGTAGCGTGCCGGTTCAAAGCCCAGACCTAGCAGCATGAAGCTGGCCAGCTGGGAGCAGGCGCCGTGATCGCACCGCCGCGGCGCCGCCTGCCTCCAAACGCCGGCCGTAGCACCCCCCCACGGTCATGACTGCCTCTCCTCCACCCGGCGGCCTCTTCCCGCCCCCTCCCACGCGCTCCCGGCTCAGGCCCGCCGCCCTGCTACGACCCCGACCACGCGCTGGTGCTGTGCCGCCTGCACGGCTTCCGGCGCGGGCTGCTGTTCCTGTTTGACAGGCTGAGGCTGCCGCGGGAGGCGCTGCAGGTGCGGCGGCTCGGGGCGTCATCCATGCATGCTGCAACGTGACACCTGTCGTGCGTGCATGGTTCAAGTACGGCACGTTACGGACGCAATGGCGCTTTGTGCACGGTACATTACGGATCACGGTGCTGCCGGGGGAGGCGCTGCAGGTGCCGCAGGCGATCATCCATCAAACACGGGTTTGCCTTCGCTAAGATCGCCATAAGGAGTTGCGGCCGCAGGAGCCATCAAAACTCTGGTGAATGCACCACTTGTTTCGCACCAACCCGCCTCCTCGCCTCCCTCCCTCCCCTCCCTCCCGGACCCAAGGTCTACATGAGCGCTCAGGACTACCCAGGCCTCATTGCGGCCGTGACCAAGTACGGAGACGCGTCCAGGTACGGCAGCAGCAGCGGCAGCTGCGGGATGGTGCACGGCGGCAAGGCGGTCCCACGGCGGACAGGCAGCCCGGCCCATTGCTCCCCTCCCTGCTCATTCTCTGCTGTCCCTACCCTGCTGCCGCCGTCGCTGCTGACATGCCGTACTCTGCCTGCTTGCTCGCACGTGCCGCTCACAAAACCTGCGCTGGCCGCGCCCTCTGACCGCGCCCTCTGACCGCGCCACCTGCTGCCTGCCTGCTGCCTGCCTACGCGCCAGGGGCGGTGACCCGGCGCTGTGGTCGCAGGTACGGCACCCCGGGGTCTGCGATGGGACGGAACGGAGGCGCTGGGACCGAGGGCCTCTTGTGCTGGGCGGGGGACCCAGGAGGGGCGTGCGTCGGGTGCGCGCCCGCCCCGCCTCAGCCCGGCATCTCCAGCGCGTCCACCCACCCCCTTCACCGTCCCCACCCCCTTCACCGTCCCCACCCCCTTCACCGTCCCCACCCCCTTCACCGTCCCCACCCCGGCCCCTCCTCTCCCTGCCCTTCCGACCCTCATCCACAGGTGCTCGACTACTTTGTGGCGCAGCACGACGCGGCGCCGCCCCACTCGGACTGCAGCGAGCAGATCACGCAGGTGGGTGGGGAAAGGAAGGGGGCGTGGGAGGGGAGGCATGCCAGCGAGTGCGCTAGAGTGTGGAAGACGCAAGTGCTGGGCTGGCTGGGCTGGGATTATGCTGTGCATCCGACGCCCAAGGGGGCTAGTCCGAGGGGCCGCGGTCGGGTGGCGGGGGCCGGGGTGCTGGAGCATGGGGCGCAGGCCCGCCCAGTCCCCACACACCTTGTTTACCACACCGGTGCCGTACACCCTGTTGGGCTGCAGCACCGTGCCGCCTTCCGTCTATGGCGGGCGTGCACTGACCTCAGCGGGCCCAGGCCGGTGCCCCGGTGGTGGCACGTACCCTGGGCGCGCTTCTTTACCCCTGCCGCACCCCGCCCGCCCGCCGCCGCCAGGTCATCGAGCACGCGGAGCGCAGCGGCGTGCTGCCGCCGCTGGTGGTGCTGCAGGTGCGCCGTCCGGCCTGCGGCGTGCGTGGCTGCAGCGCGTGTTGTTCTCAGGGGAGCAGCAGTGACAGGCGCGTCCTGCATCAGCCCTTGCGGACCCGGGGCCGCGGCCCTCCCGTGGTCCCGTATGCTGACAGCCCCTGGCTGGCGCCGTTCCCCAGCGTCAGCTCAGGCCAAGTCCGCATCGGCCAAACCCAGCGCCCTCGTTGCATGGCCGCTTATTGCCCCCGTGTCCCCTGCCGCACTGGGCCATGTCCCTTGCCCGGGGCCCCTCGCCCCGCAGGCGCTGTCCCGCAGCCGGCGGCTGCCTCTGTCGCTGGTGCGAGGCTACATGGCGCGGGCGCTGCAGCGGGACACGGCCGCGGTGGCGCGGGACAAGGAGGTGCGGTGCGCTGGGCTGGGCTGGGCTGGGGCGTGTGTGTTCTGGGCT
>BDDC01002410.1:0-13322 GCA_001662425.1 Chlamydomonas sphaeroides | reverse complement strand
GGGAGGGGAGGGGAGGGGAGGGGAGGGGAGGGGAGGGGGCTGACAGCCGCCGGCTGCGGGCGCGCGCCAGGCCGCGGCCTCCGGCGCCCGGCCGCACCTGCCATCCGACGTGAAGGCATCGCAGCCTGTGGGTGGGGGCACACAATGGGCGCGGCGGAACGGCCAAGGGCAGATTGGGGCAACCGGAAACGAGCACGGCTTCACGGAGCTAACTTGCGGCCTGGCCGGCCACGCTCCACACCACCACACCGCGTCCAGGTACGGATGCTGGGCCGCTGCCCCGCGCCCCCAGGCTGCCCGCAGGCCCACGTACCCGGGTTCGCAAGGCATGCCTGCGCCACCCGCGACAGCAGCTCCTGGCTCAGCTGCTGCGGCGCTATGGGGCAGGCCCCGGGCGTTGCGGGGTCCCAGCAGCCCAGGTCGTAGCCTGCGCGGCGGGGGAGGGCGGTCGTGGGTGTGTGGGACACTTACAGCAGCGACGGCACTGTGGCGCTGCGCCGCTGCCCTGGCGCCGCTAGCAAGCATGCGTTCTCACCAGCTATGTCTTGCGAAGGCGCAAAACAGAACTCCCCGAAAAGGGCGAAGACGCCTGCGCGGAAGGGCCCAGCCGTGGCCGGGTTCGGGGAGTGAGGTCAAGTGTGTCACGCGGGCGATGTTTTACTTGAGAAGCGGCGCGCTGCCATGTGCTGATTGACGCAGCACATGTCGCAGCAGGTCCGCTGGCGCCCGCGTTAGTGGGCATGTCCCAGTGACATTCGCTGCCCGGGCGCAAGTACCCCGCAGAGGCCCTCGAGCTGACGAGAATTCGCATACTGCCTTGTTTGCACCTTGTGGTGACGGTGGGGAAGGCGGAGTTGCTGGCGAAGAACGGTGCGAGCGTAAGCGCCGGCGTTGCGTGCGCTCACTAAGCCCCGCTGCTGCGTCCGTAGTAGAACAGAGGATAATAGAGCTGCAAACCAGGATACTGGCAAGCGACGCTGCAGTGAGTGAGAAACGCGAGCGCATGTTTGGCAGACGCCCAATAGCCCGCAGCCGGCCACGCCCTGCGTGCGTCCTGATTATAGCAACAATATGGACCGCAGTGTTGCAAGTTACGGTATCATCCTTCACGGAAGGAGGTGTAGTGGTAAGAGGTCAGCGACCGTTGCGTTGCAGCTTGCCAACGGCACAGAAACGCGAGGAATGCGTTGCAGGTGCATGGGACATGGGCGTCACAGAAACTCGCCAGCGGAATTACGGGAAAAATGTACGGCATGCGGCCAACGGTCAGAACGCAGCCATTGAAACCCCAATTGCCCCTGATCACGTCGCAATTATCACGTAACCCTAGAGCTTGCATCTCAGCAGGTTAATGGCGATCATGCACAGGGATCTAGCTCCGCCGGGTGCACCTCCACACGTGATCCGTCATGATCTTACAACTCAACCAAGCCGCCTGCTCCCTTCTGTCCGCCGCCACCAGGAACAAGACATGTGCACGCTTTGGCTACGCTAGGTCATGCGAGCTGAACAGTGTGGTGCGAGCCGTGTCGCGAGAGCGGTTGTAACTCGGGTTGAACAGGTTGCAGGCGCTCTTATCTCCAGTAGGCTGAGCCAGTCTGACCCAGTGACCCTGTCGGGCCAGAGTGACGGCACCCATTGGTCGCGGCCCACTTGGCCCACCACAGCGCGAAAGAAATTAAGGCCCATTTCATATTCGATCCGGCCCGCCGATGATCCACCTGCTGACCTACCTCAAGAGACGCGCGGGCGGCCATTGCCGCGCTCACCCAAGCTGCTGTAAGCACGCTGCTGCAGCTGCGATCTACCCTTGTACGGTGTTGGGGCCTTACTACCCAGAAGCCTTCGGCGTGACGCTCCTCCTGCCAACGCGGTTACACTCTGTATCTCTCCCCTGCTCTGCGCATCAGCTCAGCGGAAGCGCTCTGAGGTGGAGCACACTGCGCCACTCAAGAGCCCGAGTACAGCCTGATACAGCCTGAAGCCTGAGGAGCTCGACGCGCACGAAGCTCCACCCTTGCACATGCACGGACCGCACCATGACAGCCTCGTGCGCTGGGGGCGGGGCCTTGCTCGTGCGGCCCCACCTTTCAGGGCGACAACGCCAGCCTTCACAAGGCTCCTGACGGCCAGCGTCTGTCCTGTCACCGACAGCAGGTGCGCCAGCCGTCCATTCCACAACGGCCAGGGATACGGAGCCGTGCCGGCGGTGGCAGGTAGCATGCGTGAGGGCGGAGTAGCCAGCCGCCCCGATGACGCCATGCTGTGACCCTGCGGTATCGTGCTCATCGTACATATCCACTCGCTGGAACTCCGCCACAGCCATTCCGCCCGCATGCCTGGCCGCTGCGCCACCGCCACCGCTACCGCGCCCTGCCGTCCAACGCCGGGGATCAGCCAGTTGGGTGGAGCAAACGGCGCGTGGGTCCAGGGCCCACAACCGCAGCCAGGCTGTCCCAGCGCCCGCCTGCGCTGCCCACCCAACTGCTGCCGCCGCCGCCGGCCAGCCTGGGCCATGCATCCACTGAGCACCATGCGGCTCGTCAGGGTCGCGCTCAGCACCGCCAGCACTCGCCACCGCACACGCGGCTCTTCCCGCTGCCAGCCGGCTACTGTGGCCTCCAGCCGTGGCGGCCACCGCAACGCTGCTCTGGCGGCCTGTGGCAGACGGCCGCCAATTGGCCCGCCGCCTGTGCCGCCAGAGCAGCTGGTGCCGTCTCGTGCCAGACAGAGCTGCTCTCAATGCGCCAGCAGCGGCTTTCCCAGCCCGCAGTACGCGTGCATGCGTTTGGCCTCATTCGTAACTGTCCTCATGTATTGGCTGCGCCGTGCTGCAGCTGGCAGCTGGCGGCTACCGCCGGCCGCCGGTGGGCTCCTTGGGGTCAACGTAGTACGGTGGGCTGCGCACGTTGACTCCGTACTGGGGAGGGCAGGGCCGCGGCACGAGGGCGGCTTGGGAGGTTCAGGCATGAGTATGCGCAGTGGCAGCACGGCCGGTTAGCCGCGGATGATCCTGGAACGGGTTGAACTGCCGGACGAAATTTGCCCGACTGGCTTCGACCATGCACAGCAGCCTGGCCCCTTCGACCTTCCTCTCCCCGGAACCTCTGCCCAGACCCCTCCCCACGCCTCGGTCCAGTCCTCGACGTTGAAATAGCTCGCACCTCCTGCAGGGCCTGCGCGAGGTCGTCCGTGCGCAGCACTCTTCGCTTCTCCTTGGGGTCCAGCCCCGACTCCTTCATCGCCTTCACACCAGCCGTGCGCTTGGCCTTGTGGTACCTGCGCCACCGGTCCTTGTTCAACGCATTGTACCCCCAAGGATCCGCTGCTGCGCGTGCGCAGCAGCCACGCGCGACTCACTGCATTGCGTCGGCCAGCACAGTCGCCATGAAGCGCTGCGCTGCAAGGCTGACTACCTGAGTCCTGCGCACAATAAGTACTAGCTTAAGCCTGACAGCGGCATGCGACTCTCGTTGCAGCGTCGGAAGGTCCGCTTACAATCGCATGTCCTCGTTGCACTCCCGTTCGTCCGAGGCATTGCTAAAGAGGATAGGGCCCTGGCCGCTCTTCCGCATGCAGTAATGTACCAGCTGCGGTGGCACGATTAGCGGCGCTTCCGCGAGCCCCGCGTAAACGTGCTCTGTGCTTGCTGGCAGCGGCGAGCCAGCTACAGAAGGGGCTAATGGACGAGCCATAGCGCTAGCTACTCAAGTAGCTGCCAAGACTGTGCAGTTCAGGTGGCGATGGTCGCAGCCTTCATGCTCTCCGACTGACTGTGTATACTATGGTACTACGTACACTATGGTGCACAGCGATGTGCGGATATGGCGGGTACAGTGTCGAGCTGAGGGCATCGCCTGGCCGTCAAGGAGGATGGGGAAACTGGGGGGGGTGCCGTGACGCGGGGAAACACAACACGCGTGCGACAGCTGCACACCAACCCTCACCGACGCGCCTACCGCAGTTTAGTACACACACAGCGGACTTGACCTTAAGCGCACCGACATAACTAGACACGACACGAAGCAACGCGCGACGACAGCCAAACTTGCTACATATCAAGCGATATGCGCTCGAGCCGAGGGGCGTCGAGCTCAGCAGCAGGACATCTCGTGCATTGACCCACGCCAAACGGGCTTGCTAGGTAGGCAAGACAGCGGCGTGCGCAGCAACGGCCAGCAATTGCCAGCTCCAGTACGCTTTTGCACGTTTACTGCAGGCCCCAAGAGCGGCCAGCCACCATGGCATCGCTGGATAGCGACTTACCACCGCCTGAGCCCAGCCCAGAGCCAGAACACCTTGTTCATGGCGGTTCCCCGGCTTGCGCCACCGGTACGAGTGCTTTGCATTCCTCCCCATTGTGGCGATGGGTGATAACCTCCAATAAACTGCACTCTGCAGGCGGGTTGTCACGGTCATCGGTGTCGGGCTCACCCCGTCTCATCGAGTTCTCGTCGCCGTCGGCCCGAGGCGGCAGCGGGCTCTGCTCGCTCCTTCATTCCCGGCACGAATATGATGTGTCTAGGTGGGGTGCGTGGAAGGGGTGGGGTTCCTGACAGCAAGCGCTGCAGGTCGGGCGCAGTTGGGAGTAGCGCACCTTCCGCCACGTCCATTTTGAGGACACCTCCTGCCGTCGGACACACACCGTTCTGCTCAAGCCAGGAGCAAGGTGCCGTTTGAGCAACGCGATGGCTCCTGCGCCGTTGCTGCTCGATCCTTGGCTGACATGCGGCATGTCGGCACGCCGACACGGTGCGCGCCGCCGCAGGTTCTTTACAGCTCGCGACATCAACGACCTTGTCCTACGCTTGCACAAGGCCTCGAAGACCATCGGGGTGAGGGGGCCGGTCCGTAACCTCTGCAGCTGCCCGCGTTGAGCGCGCGGCATGCCATCGAGCTGCACTCCACGCCTCCCAACAGGACGAGGCTGCACGGCTCCATGGCGACGAGCAAGCCAACGCTGTCAGGGTGCGTGGTTCGGCTGATACACTACACGCGTCCGCCCCTGTACTTCATCCACGTATGCAGTCAAACGCCGCAGCGCCAACCCGCTGCGCCGTCACCCCCACACCCTCGCCGCGCCGCGCCGCCATTCGCAGAGCAAGTGCTGCAAGCTGGGCGGCGAGGTCAGCAAGCTCACAGACATGTATGTTGCGACCATTAAGGCCAAGGTCGCCCGCGTGCTGCGCAAGCTGGGCCTGCGCGGCGCGCGCGGTCAGGAGCTCCTGTACCACCACCTGGCGCTGCTCGCTGAACTATCCGACAAGGTGCGCAGGGCCACATGTGCTGCAAGCCAGCGGCTACCGCAGCGCAGCTCAGCGTCTGCCCATTCAACCCCTCCTAGCTGCAAACGCGCGCCACTGCACCAGCCCCACCATGCGCCTTATATCGGTCAATCCTTGCTTGCTGTCCTCCCCAACGCGCCTGCAGGAGATTGACGCCTTCAACGCCATGAACCATGCCGAGGTCACCCGCAACCGCCAGGCCAAACTGGGCCGTCATCAACCCGGCAGTGCCAACCTCACTTGGCGCACGCCCGCGGCGGCGGCGAGCGGCTTCCAGCCCGGCTCCGGCGGCTACTGCAGCATGCTGCCACACCCCGCGCACGATCTCAACATCCGGCAGCTGCTGAACGGCGCCAGCAACCAGGTGGGGCGAGCCACACGGGTTGGGCGACCAGCCGCACAGGTGGCAGACCCCAGGCTCTCCTGACGCTGTCCCCGTCTCCTGCGCCTGCCGCAGTTTGCCAAGATGGCCGAGGAGCTGACGGAGCTGCGGCAGAAGCTGGCGGCGGTCGACCGCGCGCGCCTGCAGGCTGCTGTGCTGGCGGCCGAGGACGAGGTGCGCGGCTGAGCTAGTTCGCTTGGCATGTGTCCTACCGGTCTGCTGCTTCCTCCGTCTGCCGCCTCACTGGCTTTGTAGCGTCTGATCCCTCCATCTGTCTTGTCCCTTCCTTCCCACAGGGAGATGTCCCCGACCCGCTGCCCAGCAACAAGGACAAGCCGCCCCCCGACGGCGTTGCCTACACCTTTCGGGACCGCTGGGTGCAGCGCGAGCTGCGCTCCTCCGCGCCGAGCTCCCCCGGCGGCAGCTCCGCCAGCAGCCACGCCGGCAGCCGCCGCAACAGCCGTACCTTTGATGCCGCTTTCGGCTCAACGGTGCCCGCTGGGGGGCCTGGCGCTGTCGCAGCCGCCGCCGCTCCGCCCGGCAGCAGCCGACGCAGTAGCCACAGCTTCGATGGCTTCGGTGGTTCTGCTGGCTCCACCTGGCCTGCGGCGCCTTCGAGCGGCAAGCGAGCGTCGGCGAGCGGCGCGCCCTCCTCACCAGCGCCCCGGTCCAGGCTTGTCCGGTCCAGCCTTGAGGGCGCCTCCGAGATGCCGCAGCCAGCGCGCCAGCTATCGACGGTCTATAGCATGAGTATGCACTCGGAGGAGGCCGACGCTGCGCTGGGATCCCTGGTGGCGTCGGGTCGCGTCAGCGGCGCTGAGCGGCGCACGGTCCGGCCCGGCGTTGCGCCCGAGGGTGGCGCCCCGTCGGCGGCAGCTCGGCATGGCGGAGCAGTCAAGGCCGCTGACCACCTCTCGTCGCCGCCGCCCAAGCACGAGCTATCTCGCATCCTCAAGCCCGGCGTTCGGCCGCCTGCCTCGCTGACGTCGCCGCCGCTCAAGTCCGTGGCGGTGGCCAAGTCGGCAGTAGCGTCGGCAGCCTCGAAGGCTCGCGCTGCTCACTCTGCCGCGGCGGCCTCGCAGCCGCCGGCGCAGCGGCTGCGGAGCCGTGTGCCGGCCGCTGCTGCTGGCACTGGCGCTGCCGCGGGCAGCGCCTCCACGGCGGCGAGCGACGACGTCGTGGCCCAGGGTCTCGCGGTCGTTGGCGAGGAGCTGGAGGCCGATGATGTCGTTGCGCAGCTGCAGCGCGGCTACAGTGCCGTGCTGGAGGAGGACTTCCTGACGCACCAGGACCACCACCACGATCGCGGCTCGGTGTCGGGCCATGACGACGACGACGAGGTGCTGCTGGGCGCCGCCGCCGCTGACGAGCCGGAGGCCGAGCCCCTTCAGGAGCTGCAGTCCCAGTTGCGGGTGAGTTGCAACGCAGCGCGGTCGTCATCTCGCTACGACTGAAACTGAAGCGCGTTCCTGCCCTGCGTGCGGCAACTTCGCAGGCCCGCACTGCAACCACCGAGATCCTGAGCCAGCACACCGTCATTGCTGGCCGGCAGCTGCTGGAGCTGGCAGCTCAAAGCGTGGACAGCCACGAGGTGCGGCCGGCAGGTGTCATTCCGGACGTTGCCTTGGTGGTGTGTGCACCATGGACCCCTTCACCGGAATGCTGTTTTCTCTCGCTGCCTAAACGCTGCCTCCGTTGCCGCATGCCTGCAGACGCTCCGGCAGCTGGTGCAGGAGGCGTTGCGGCTAGTGAGCCGCGACCCGGCCGCCCTGCACGCGGCGATTGCGGCCGAGGGCGTCCAGCCGGCCGCGCTGGAGGCGGCGGCGACGCGCTGCCACGACGAGACCGCCGACACGGCCGAGCTGCAGGAGCTCCTGCGGGTGCGTGGTCCGCACCTTGCCGCCGTGCAAACTGCCACGGCTGGGGCTTGCACACTACCGCTACCTGCCTGCGGCCTCGGTTGTGTAGCGTGCCGAAATGTTTTGGTGTTGACCACACAACATGATGAGCTGCACTAAACATGTGCTGATATGCCCTCCGTCCCCGCTTCCGCAGAACTGCCTGGCGCTGCTGGGTCACCAGCTGCGCATGGCGTCCGCCAAGGAGACGGTCGAGGCCTCCACCGAGCCCGCAGCCGGCGTGGTCACGGCCGACATGGCGACCGGCACTGCGGCTACCGCCACCACCGCCACCGAGACCTACACCGAGACCGACGCGGACGCAGACAACACCACACAGGCCGCTCCCGCCGCGTGTGTTGACGGCGCGCCGTGCAACCAGCCCGGCTGCCTTCGCTGTGGCGAGCTTGCATCCTTTCTGGACAGCCTACTGCCGCTGCTGCGCTCGCCCGGCAGCTCGCTGGGTGGCTCACCCATGCCATCGGGCTCGCCCGTGGCGCGGCGCAGCGCCGACGGCGACGAGGACGCGGGCCAGGCTGAGGCTGACCTGCTGCCGCTGCTGTCGGAGCGCCAGCTGTCCGGCGCTAGCAAGGAGGCCGTGCTGAGGCGCCTGACGGCCCTGACGTCGAGGCTACGCGAGTCGGCCAGGCAGTCGGCGAGAGCCGAGGCGGCCGCGGTCGCGGAGCGCCTGGAGCGGGAGCAGGCTGAGGCGGCGGCGGCTAAGCTACAGGTGCGGCGGCGCCTGGGCACGGCTGTTCGGCTCGCTGCCTGGTCGTGACTGGTCTTCTCGCTGACGCATGGTCCTGGCCCCCATGTTCTGTAGGCCGACCGTGACATAACCGCTGCTGCGCTGGCCGCCGCGGAGGAGCGCCTCGCGGCCTCCCACCAGCTGCTGGAGGCGCTACAAAATGATCTAGCCGGCAAGGTGAGGTGCCACAATCTCGAGCTATCTTAGGCATGCCGCACAACGTACTGGCTGTTGGCTTCACCCTTGGACGCAGGCCAACAAGGTGGCCGACCTGGAGCAGCGGCTGGTCGAGGAGCAGGCCAAGGCGGCCGCCGATGAGCTGTACACGACGGTCTCCAGCGCTGCACCCGAGCCGGCGGGCCCTGAGCCAGCGGAGGGAGCGCCCGTGCGGCCGTCGCCGGCCGCGATGCCGTCGAGCCTTCACCTGTTCAGCTCTGTAAGTCCTGGCCACCATTCGGGCTATCTGAGTTGCCAGTGTCTTCTTCCTGCTCGCTTCGATTTACATCCCACAACCTGCTTGCTTCTGGTTCGCAGCGGATGCTGAGCGCCACCGAGCTGGAGATGGAGGGCCTGCGAGCCGAGCACGAGACGCTGCAGGCGCGCGCCGAGATGCAGGTGCGGGGCAGCGGGGTGTGGGTGGCCATTGCTCTTCGTCCCTTGTGTCACGTTAGTAAGTCATGTAACTGCCTCTTCCCTTGCCCCCCACTGCAGGCCTCAGAACTGCGGCAGCTGCAAAGCGAGGTGTCAGGCCTGCGCGCCGCCAAGGAGCGCCTGCTGGAGGAGCTGCAGGTGGCCAGGGGTACTGGCAGGACGCGCAGCGGCCGCCCGCCCTTCTGCGATTTTCCATCCGCTCCTGCAATGACACCCGCTCATTGCCTCTCCCTGACAGGCTCAGCAGGAGGAGCTGCAGCTGGTGCGCCACGACCTCTTCCTTGACGGAGCTGACAGCATCGACAACGTATCTCTGGCGTCCTGCGAGCTGGCGCCACCGCCGGTGTCACGATCGGCATCCGCCTTCGACACTACCTCAGCCGTCCCTCGCCAGCCCCAGGGCTCCGCATCGCCGGCATCGCAATCCAGGATTCCTCCAGCGCCAGGCAGCGCCAAGGTCAGCTCCGACACGGCCGCCGAAGCGCCGTCCACGCCCTCCCGCGGGAGCTTTACCGCTAGCGCGCCGGCCGACGCCGTGCACATGCCGATGCCCCGCCCGGGCGTGGACTCGGCGGAGCCCTCAGTGCTGCCCTGCAGACCGGAGAACACCGCCGCGCAGCTGCGAGCGCCAGCTCAGCCTGGCTCCTGGTACCTGCCGTGCCCAGCCGCCAAGCCCTCCCTTCGCAACCCACACCCTTCAATTTCTGCCGGTGCCCTGTCCGGGGGTTGCCGCGCCGATGGACGCCGTCACGGCGCGCCGTCGCCGTGGCACCCCTTCTGGCACCTCTGCTGACGCCCCTGCGGCCGCCCCCGGCTCCGCCCCCGCTGCTGCCGCCCCCCTGCGCTGCAGGCCGCGGCGGCGGCGAGGGCCGCGCCGCGCGCGGCTGCCGCTGCCGCCAAGCCGCTCCCCGGCAAGGCGTCCTCGGCGGCGGCGGCGAAGGCGTTCAGGGGGCCGGCGGTGGCGCCGTCGCCGCAGCCCTCGGGCCGCAAGAGCAGCCTGCGCGCCACCGTGGATGGCGCCGACATGGGCTTCCGCGTGTCGGCATCAGCAACTGTGGGCCGCGGGGGTCAGGCTGGGGGCCGACCGGGGGGGCCACCGGCGCTGAGGGGCAGCGTCGGGAGCTTCACAAGCGCCGGCAGCGGCAGCTTCGTGTCGCGCCTGGGCAGCGGCGTGCCGATACCGCCGAGTCTGGGCGTCGGACGCAGCGTCAGCTGCACGGGCTCCGGCGCTTCCACGCCGCGGCAGCATTTTGATGCGCTGGCACGGCTGGAGGAGGTGCAAGTGCGGCTTGGGGAGGCGGAGGCGGCGCGCGGCACGCTTTTCTCGCAGCTGCAGGCGGCGCAGAAAGTAATTGCCAGCAAGGAGGACGAGTTACAGACCGCAAACCTGATGCTGACGGAGATGGAGTCAACGCTCATGCAGCAAGTTGTGGTCCAGCAGCAGCAGCGTGATCAGAAGGGACCAACGGCGGGGCTGCCGGCGCTCGGGGGCGCCGGCGGCGACGCCGTGGCAATGGTGTCAATTTCGCCCAGAAACGACGGCGACGCCGAGCGCCTGCGATTTGGCAGCGACCTTGCGTCGGAGCTGGCGGCGGTGCGGGCCGAGTGCCGGGAGCTGGAGGCCCGCGCAGCGGGGCTGCAAGTCGAGAAGGACCAGGTGAGCGGGGATCAGCCGAGGTCCGTTCGCCCCTTGCTTGGGTTGCCGCACACGTCTTGGCCTCTGGCATATACTTACTCGTATGACATAACATGTCCCTCATGCCATTCCTTCACTGCCCTTGTGTGCAGGCCGTTGCCGAGGTAGATGAGAAGCGCGCCGAGCTGGCCGCGATCCACGACTATATTGCCGGCCTGGAGGAGGAGGGCACCCTGCTGCGTGAGGTGCACGCTACCGCGCAGGCCGACCTCGTGGCACAGGCCGCGGCCACATTGCAGCAAGAGGCCGCGCTGGAGGAGGCCCGGAGGGAGCTGGCGGCCGCGCAGGCCGAGCGGCTGGCGGCGGCGGCAATGGCAGAGGCGCAGGCTGCGCGGCTGGCGGAAGCGCAGGCGGCGCTGGAGGAGGCCATGCAGCGTGCCGACAGCGCCCAGGCTGCGCAGGCGGCCGCCGAGGCCGATGGCGTAGAGGATGCAGCCGGTCGCGCAGCGCGGGCCGCGGAGGCGGAGGCGGAGCTCGAGGCCGTGCACCGCGAGGTCGCGTCACTGCGGCACCAGCTTACGGCGTCGCAGAGTGCCCTCGCGACGTCTGAAACAGCCGTGGAGGCTGCGCGTGCTGCCGCCGAGGCCGCAGACCGCGCACTGGTCGCGACACGGGAGGCAGCTGCAGAGACGCTGCGGGAGCATGAGGCCTCCGCCGACGCCATGCGAACTCAGCTGGAGCTTCGCGCCGCAGCTGCTGAGCTGGAGCGGTCGCGCCTCAACGACGCCCTGGCGACCGCTGAGGAGGAGCACGAGCAGCTCGCTCAGCGACTTCGCGACGCGGAGGCAGCTCGGTCGGGAACCGAGGCCGAGCTGGCGGCGGCGCTAGCGGCGCAGCGGGAGATGCAGCATGCGTTGGAGCGCGCAGAGCAGGACGCCGCCGCTGCAGCTGCCCTGCTGGCAGAGGCGCGAACCGTGCGCGACGAGCTGGCTGAGGCCCTGGCCGGCGCCGAGGGTGCACGCACCGAGGCCGTCGCCGCTCTGTCGGCTGCAGAGGAGCAGCGCGCGCAGGTGCTGGCGGCAGCGCAGGACGCGGAGGCGGAGCAGCGGCGCCTGACGGAGCAGGTACAGGAGGCCGACACCGAGCGCTGTGGCCTAGAGCAGCAGATGGCTGCGGCGCAGGCCATCGCGACGGAGCTGCAGCAACAGGCCAACGCCGCTGGTGTCGAGCGTGACCGCCTGGCCACGGCCCTGGCGGACGCCGAGGCCGAGGCGGCGCAGCTGCGCAACAGAGCTGCGCAGGCAGAAGACGAGACGCGCGAGCTGACTGCCGCTCTGGCGGAGGTTGGCGGCTCCCACGCTGCCCTGGAGTCCCGCCTGGCTGCATCGGAAGAGGCACGGCATGAGCTGGCCCAGCAGCTGGCGTCAGCGGATGCGGAGCGCGCGCACCTGCGGCAGCAGCTGAGCGGCGCTGAGGCGCAGCAGGCGGCGCTGGTGGGCGCCTTGGCAGAGGCGCAGGCCGCGCATGACGCTGCTCAACAGCGGCTGGCGGCCGCCGAGGCCCGCGGCGAAGAGCTGGCGGTGGCGCTGCAGGCAGCCCAGCAGGCGCAGCAGCAGCTGGAGCAGCGGCTTGAGGCCACAGAGGGAGGCCTACGCTCCGCTCAGGAGTGCCTCACCGCTGCTGAGCAGGCGGCTGAGCAGCAGCGCGAGCAGCTGAGCAAGGCGGAGGCTGTGAACAGCAGCCTATCGGCAGCCCTGGAGGCCACGACGGCGGAGCGCGAGGCCCTGCAGAAGTCCCTGGCCGAGAGCGACGCCGACGCCCGGGCTTTGGAGCAGCAGCTGCAAGACGCTGAGGCCGAGCAATCAGCTTCCGCTGCCTCCTTGGCTGAGGCTCGCGCCTCGGCTGCCGCCCTGCATGACCGGCTGGTGGCGTCGGAGGCCGCACGACAGGAGGCCAAGGCCGAGCTGCTGGCGACGGAGGAGGCGCTCGCCTCGGCTTCTGCCCAACCCAGCGCATCGGCCGACCGCAGCGACTGCGCTGCGGCAGGATCCCGGCGTGTGCGCGGTGCCGAGGCTGCCGCCAGGGCGCTCGCCATGCAGCTGCAGGTCGCCGAGCAGGAGGCCGCGGAGCGGACACAGACTGTCAGTCGGCTTGAATCGTCGCTAGCCGCCGCCCGGCAGCGCGAGCTGGCGGCCACAGAGCAGGCCGCTGGTGCAGAGTCTAGAGTGGACGAGAAGGCCGCCGAGGTGGCTGCGCTGCAGCTTGCCAAGATCGAAGCGTCGGACCGTGTGGAGGCGCTCACACGCGAGGCCGCGGCCCGGGAACAGCACGTGGTGCAGATGGAGGCGAGCCTGGAGGCTGCCAAGGCCAACCGCGAGGCCCTCGAGACAGACGTGGAGGCAGCCCAGCTGCACACCCGCATGCTTGAAGAGTCACTGCGTCACGCTCGGATGCGCATCTCAGAGCTGGAGGCGGAGCTGGAGGCCGTCAGGAAAGAGAAGGAAGAGATGGCGAAGGCCGCTGCCGAACATGCGGCTGCGTTACAGGCGCAGCTGGCGAGGGCGGCCGCCGAATGCCATGACCACGAGCAACGGGTTGCAAAGCTCGAGCAGCAGCTGCTGGATGAAGCTCAGTGGTCGAGCTCAAAGCTTGCAGAGCTGGAGGAGCAGCTGGAGTCAGCCCGCGCCGAGAGCCAGGCGCAGGAGCAGCGCTCGGAGGAGAC
>BDDC01002408.1:0-13332 GCA_001662425.1 Chlamydomonas sphaeroides | reverse complement strand
GTGGCGGGGCTGGACAGCGCGGTGCCGCGGCTGGTGGCGGACTTTGCACGGGGCAAGCTGTAGGAGGGCGAAGGGAGGGGAGCCTGGGGAGGGATCAAGGGGTAGGGAGGGGTTACCCCTGTGTGTGTGGAGGGGTGCTTTGGGGAGACGGGTGCGTGAGGCACTAGCATGGCGCATTTTTTGTTGAGCAGTGCAAGTGGCAGGAAGGCAGGATGGATGCAATAAAAGACGCACACGGATTTACCTACTTTCGAGTGAGGTGTTGGTGTACATGTCTGGACCTGGATTGTATCAAGACTTCAGGAGTGTTCCAGGCTGTAGGTTGTGCTCGCAGGATGACTTGCTGTCCCTTAAATAGGTATTAGCCTGATCGATAGCCCACAGATTCCCGTTATCTTTCGTGCTTTGTGAGGTGCGGTAACCTTCGTACACGTGCAAGGTAACCTTGAGTACCTGCGGCACACGCAGACCGGGCGCCTCACGCAGAGTACGCTGCCGTCCGGTGGGATGTCGGGGCCGAGAGGTTAGCATCGTTACGGGCACGCAGGACATGCTCTGAACGCGGATCACTAGTGGCCGGTCTCTAGACTCCGCTGTAAGTCCCCGATTGTCGTTCTTGCGCCTTGCCCATGTTCCAAATCTCTGTGCGGCCCGCTGACACCACCAATGCGGCACGACCTCCGCTAGGTCTGGACTGGGAGGGCATGCAGTTGTCCGCGTCGTCACGGCACTTGTGTGCGCTGACGCATGCATCTATCCCCGCTGGGCACGAGCGATGATTGGGACTCGCGGGCGGTGCATGCTGCTTCAGGACAGTGAGTCCGGTGCATTCCATTCCGCCGCATGATGGAACCAGCTGATCCAGCAGGGCCCACTCGTCACTCCCATCGCTGTACCGCCGAGTCCTCGTCTCGACCCATCCCTGGCCCGGGCCGTCCCTCAGGCCCACGCGCGGGCCTGCCTGTGAGCCCGTGGTGTTCCATCCGCCACCCCGCCTCCACATCGATTTACGCAGCCCCAGCCACGGCCCACCTGCGTCTACGTACGTGCCCCCATCGCAACCGGCCCCGGTCCACCCTCGGTCCTCGCGCCGCGGGCCTGCGCCCATGCGCCGTGCGGCGCCTTGAGCGGCCTCAAAAGCCGCCACCAAAGCCCAGAGCGCCGGGCGGCGGCCCGAAGCCCAGCTGCGGCGGCTGGTACTGCTGCTGCTGCAGCTGGCTGATGCGGGCGTACAGGGAGCGGATCTCGTCCAGATACTCGCCGGCGTTGGCGCCGTTGACTGTGGGCAGCGCGGCAGGGAGGCGCGAGGCGGGTGCAAGGGGTAAAGTCGGCGGCGCTAGGGCATTTCTTGGTCTCAACGGCAGGGGCGTGCTGGCCGCGGAGGGGCATGGCGAGCAGGCGTTTGGCCGGGGCAGCGCCAGCGGCCAGGAAAGGCAGGCCTGAGCGCTGCGCTTCTTTGGGCAGCGCAGCGGTGCTCACCCTTCTTCCAGGGCGCCAGCCGCACGGCGCCGTGCTCCTGCGGTCAGGCCAAACAGTCCAGCTCAGGCAGGGCATGAGCGCCAGCAAGGCTCGCCGCTATCTCCACGCACCACGCGCTCAGGTCCCTCCTTCCTGCCGCCCTCGCTCCGCACGAGCTGCCGACCGCAACCCAGCGCGCCCCACCACCATCCACGCGCCGGCCCCTCGCGCGCACCTCGCAGACCAGCAGCAGCTGCTCGATCTGCGGCGGCAGCCTCTCCATGATCTCCACCATGTCCCGCCGCATGCGGACCAGCACCGCGCCGCGCTCCGCCGCGTCGGCCTCGCGCTTGGCCGTCAGCCGCTCCGCCAGGGCTGAGCAGGCCGGCCGCAGAGCCGCCAGCTCGCGCTGCCGGGTCTGCAGGGCGGGCAACCAGAATGTAGGGCGTTACTCAGGGAGCGCAGCGGGTCACTGGGTACGAGCAATGTGGGTCGGCTTCAACCGGTTGCCGGTGGCGACATGTGGGTCAGGGCCAGCAAGGCTTCAGACCGGTGGCCGGGAGCGCCATGTGAGGCTCATGACGTGCGACGGGTGCTTACCAGGATGTGACCTTCGGCCCCCAGCAGCCACTTGGATGACCTCGCGTGCCGCCGGTAATGCTCTGCAACAACGGCAGGGAGGCAGTGGAAAGCGATTGCAGGACGCGAGCACCAGGCCGCAGCTGGGCAAGGGCTGGGAACAGAGGGCGTGGCGTGGTCAGGCAGGCGGGGCCACGGGACGGGCGCACCGTGCAGCTCCCGTAGCAGCGCCGCCGGGCAGCGCAGCGGCGCCAGCGGGTCCACGCCCGCGGAGAGAGCCAGCCAGTAGCACAGCGTCGGCAGCCCCAGCGCCGCCGAGCCCGGCGACCAGCTCACGACTGGCGCGGCCGCGCCTTGCCCCGCCGCAGCGGTCCCGCCGCTGCTGCTGAGTGCAGGTGCCCCATGTTGCGAGGAGGACATCGTGGTGCTCCCTGCCGAAGCGGCCGAGCCGGTAACTGGGTTGACAGCGGCTCGGAGGCTGGCGGCGGCACGGCCAGACGCCAGGTACGGCAAGCACAGCTGCGCGCGCTCCACCAGCGGTAGAGCGTTAGGCGACGGCAGGTCTGCGGCAGAGTACGGCAGGGCATCTCAGGAGGCATGCCATCTGGCGTTCCACCTGGCAATCGCAGCCTATAAGCGGGCGCGGCGCAACTGGGCATGCTCACAGCCCATGCTCTTACAAAAGCCGCCGCCGCCTCCCGCCGCCGCCGGCTGCGGGCCGTGCAGGCGCCGCTGCTCCGCCATGGCAGGCAGCACCTCGCGCGCCACGCGGCCCAGCTCTCGCAGCACGCGCGCCAGGCGGTCCGCGTTGGCGCGCGCCACCTGCATGACGTCCTTGCACACCTTCGGCAGCATGCGCTGCACGAACTCCTGTTGGGCGGACGCCACGTTGAGGCAGGTGAAAACGGGGCAAATGGCAGGGTGACAGTACTTGCCGGCTATCACGGCAACGCCAGCAGCTCAGCGTCCGGTGCCGCAAGACGTCCCATGCCGAAAGCAGGAGACTGGCACCGGCTGTGTCACGGCGCGGCTGCTAGTCACACGCATAGGGCCGCGCTGCGCCAAGGCAGACCGCCGCCATACCTTGTCCTGGGGGTACTGCTGCTGCCACTCGCCGTACATGCGCTCCAGCTGCTTCATCAGCAGCGATACCAGGTTCTGCACGGACATATGCCGGGCCGGCCATGACGGGAAGGCGGCGTCGCCATCGTCGTTGCATCGCACGTCGTCGTAGCTAGCAGGCAGCATGACCGCCTGGCCGCGACGGCTTGCCACGTAAGCAGCGCCCCGCTCGCGTGCGTTGCTGAGACCCAGCCGAGCGGCATTGGAACCCCTGGCATTCCTGACCCAGGGCCTAGTGCACCATCGACCCCACGGAGCAGCTCCTGCGCCTACAGAACTGAGGTTCTCGCACCCTGAGCCGGCTGGCGCCCCTCTCTAAGTCCGCCGCCTTGTCCTCCAGTCGCTCCAGCTCCGTCTGCAGGTGTGCGTGAGACGCCACCGCGCGCCGCAGCTCCTCGCACACAACGCGCGCAGCCACCACCGCCGCCTCGTGCCCCTCCATCTGCCAGGCAGCGCCATCGACACCCAGGGCGCGTACTGACGAAAAGCTGACGCCATCGTCAGTGACTTGCGCATCGTTTATCGCTCCTGGCTACCCGAAGCCCCTGGCCGAGCCCCTCGGCCACCCATCTCCTTTCAGTGATAAACGTGCCGGGCCCGCGTGCCCCCAACGCCCTTGACTGATGCAGGCTCGTGGCCGCTCACCTGCACCCGCGCCAGCAGTCCCGGCTGCCCCAACAGCGCCCGCACGCGCTCATTGGTCGCCAGCTCCACCAGCCGGACCTTAGCAGCGCGTACATGCTCCTGCAGCTCACGCAGCGCCAGCGAGGAGTCCACGTTGGCCTGCGGGCGCCCGGTGCACATCCGCGTACCGTGACTGCTATGGGCACAGGAACCTGGGTTACATCGGCCAGGGGTAGATCTTCGGTTACCTGCCCGCTGGCCGCGTATGACACGCCAGCTACCCAACAGACACGGCGCCCGCAGCCATGCCGGGCTCGTCAAACCGCCCCCGCCTAGCGCAGCAGCCGTCCGCGCCCGAGGGCTCCGCAGTCACGGAGCTCACCTGTTGCATGCGGCGCAGGTCATAGAAGGGGTCCACCGCCGAGCCCAGAGCCTGGCAGTGCCGCCGCGCCTCCTCCAGCAGGTCCCAGCCGCCGAGTACCACGGCCATGGTGTTGCGCGTGTGGCGGCTCAGCTGCGGAAAGGCGGGCGCGCAGGCGGTCACGGTGCGAGCGTGCGCACACCGCCAGCAGCGAGCCCATCACGTTGGCATAAAATGTGGGCGCATATGGGTCGTGGTCAGCGGGGTGTGCAGGCGCCCCACCTGCTCCAGGGCCGCCAGCAGCTTCGCAGGCGGTAGCTGCAGCAGTTGCAGCGTTTGCCGCCGTACGGCGCTGCCCTCAGGCAGGTGCAGGTCCGGCTCCAGGTCCCTGTGCGGAGCAGCGCCGCCGGAGCTGACGCATAGCGCGCCGGCGAAGGCCTGCGCGTCAGCCTCGCTGCCGGCCGTCAGCAGGAGGGTCCCCGGCGGAGCATCTGCGCATGAGTGACGCGGCGGCATGTTGCCGGGCGGGCCGAGGGAGGCGGTGCCCTAGCCTGCTGCCTGCAGGGTGGCGTGGCACACCTGTCGCTGATGTCGCGGTGGCGGCCTCCAGCTGCTGCCCGATCTGGTGCTTGACCTGCGAGCAGACCTGAGCTGTCCGTTCGATCATGAGCATGTCTCCGGAGGGGTCTGCGGGATGGAGGCGCATTCACGATGCGGTTACCGACCCCGGCAAGGGGCAAGGCGCCAAGGCATAAGAAGACGTACCTGTCGCACCGCTCTCGCGCGCCCGCACCGCCTGGAGCTGCTGCTGCTTAAGCCTGGTGAGGTCTTGGACAGCAGGCAGCAGCCGGCGGTCACGCTTGGGGAGCTGAGCAATGCAGGCAATCTGTGGCGGGAAATGCAAAAGACAGCGTTGACAGAGTTTGCGGACGCGGATGGCAGAGGCGTGAGCAACCAGCACGTCGCACCTGCTCATCGAGCTCCAGCTGTTCTTGCCGCAGCCGAGCGCGCTTGCCCTCGTCCTCGACGGCCATGGCCGACGCCGCCTGGCGCTGGACCTGCAGCAGCGGGCCGCCGAGCGGGGCGGGCTCGACGTCGGCGGGCGAGATGACGAACCGCTGGCTTGCCGAGAGGTCACTGGCAGCAGCGGCAACCAACCTCGAGCTGGTCTTGCGCAACGTCCACGTGCGCGTTCTCTGCCCGCGCCTGCTCCAGGACGCGGCTTCCGCTTAGCAACCTCTTGTGCAGAGCCGCCTGCCGACGTGTCGTTGCGGCGCCGCCAGCACGAGCCGCTGCCGCGAGCTCTCGGGCCTCCTGTGCCTTTGCGCGGTCGCAGAACACATTGACGATGATGCCCACAGGTTCGCGGTGCTGCTCCTTCAGATGCTTAGCAACTTGCGCTCGCGAATTGACTGTAAGAGAGAAGCCTGTCTTCTTGGCTAACGCCAGAACATCCTCGATAAGCGGGTCTCGCAGAGTCTCGGTTAGCCCACGCCTTGCCATCATAATGCCCGTCGACCGATAGCTAGCCGTGCGTGTCTATTCTATGTGAGAACAAGGACATCGCGACCGGTGGGCAAAGCACTGTAGAAGAGCAAATCCTCAACCCCGTGAGCTGTTGTACATAGACTGATGTTGTATGGACTATTATGTGCGGCAGATTTTGCGTATGGGAGCAGGGAGCTTGTGGGCGACGGAGGTCCTTGACAGCTGCGACGTATTGGATCCTGCATTTTAGGAAGCAGCCGCGCTGACATGCCAACATAGCGAACAATAGGCAGGCAGTATCTGTCGTGATCATGAGCACATATGTGAGCCACCGGAGGATAGTGCCCTCCGGGGCTAAGCCGTTGCATTCCTTAACGAAAGCACAGCCATCTTCCTGGCGCGATCGCCTGCTATCTCTGGCGCTTGCATCAGGGACTGTGCTGCTTCTCTTTGCTGTCGCCGTGAGCATCATCAGCGAGTACGCGCCCAAGGCGCCTACGCCTGTTGTGCTCGGAGGTAACATTACGGTGATACACGATGTCAGAGAAGTTGGCAATGGTACGTCCGCGCGCGTAACATGGGTGTTGCAGGGTTGCCAGCGCACCCTGTCCCTCTCACAAATCCCAAAACCCAACTCTACGCACAGGAAGTGGCGCAGCTGCGCCGGCAAAGGCTGCCGCTGCCGCTGCTGTTAATTTAGCGACAGCCTCGGCCCAGCAGAACGCAGGCGCCTCCGCGTCGGTGTCAGCGACTGTAGGCAGCGCCACTGCTGCCGTAGCACCTGCTGCCAAGCCAGTAATGACAGCCTCCCCAGCGCTGGCTGCCGGGCCAGCCGGAACGCAAGGCACGACGGGGGCTGCTGCCGCCGCCACAGCAGCGGCGGCAGCAGCAACAAAAGCAACATCAACACCAGCTGCCGCCAAGCCCCAGGCAATGGCAGGCGGGGCGGAGCCCGGGCCCGAGGAGGTGGCCCGCATGCGGAAAGCCGCCAAGATTATGAATCCAGAGCTCCTGGAGCAGATACCCGAGCAGTTCAACGCACCCTCTCGGAATCCGTGCTGGACCACTGCGGACGGCAGCTACAGGTGGGCACGAGCTCCCGGGCTCCGCATCCACGCGCGGCCCATGTCTTCTGCCTGGAGCTACGCAACGCACACAGCCTGCGCGGAGGCGCTCTGGGGGATCGATCCCCCAGGCCCATGCGGATCGTAACGCTCGGTCACGGCCCGGGCACAAATGCGTGCACCGGCTGTCATCCTGAGCCCGCAGATGCCTGCCGTACTTCTACATCACAGGCATGTTCCACTCGGGCGGCGGCAGCCTGGCGGAGATGCTGAGGCGGCACCCCGAGGTCCTCACGGCAAGTGGGCCTGCCGCATCCTGACCCTCAGCAGCGGGGCGATGGGCGTGCCGCGGCTGCGGCCGGCGGCGCTAGCCAGCATGGCGCGCCTCGCCGCGCTGACGGGTCCAGCGGGCGCGTCTGTTGCTCCGCACCATGGCGCACTGCATGCGCGCGTCGGCTAGCTGGTCGCGAGCTCTGCCGGGGCCCGTCGGCTGCCCTGTGACACCGTTGCCTCAGCTGCGTGGTCTGCCGCTCCCTGCAGGACCACTGCACTGGCTGCCAGTTCTGGGGCGAGATCGGGAAGCCCATGTCGTACTACCTGGGTACGTACGGCATAGCATGCCCGCGGGTGCAAGGCCCTGGATGGAGCTAGGAGGCGGATGGGTCGGGGCTCGCATGCATGGGATACGTCCTGGGCGGGCCAGCTCTCGGCTGTAAGCTGGGCCGGCTGGAGGCGTGCACAGCGGAGCAATGGCTGAGGGCCACAAGCGAAGGCAGCGCCGCGGGAAGGGAGCCAGGGGGCACCGAGACCGTGTGCAAAGCGCGGCGTTCGCTGCCTAGCCGCCTACGGTGCCTTTCTGCCGCCGTGCCCGGGCAGACCATATGAAGGAGTCCAGCCAGAAGATCAAGGAGGACCCCAAGAAGGTGGGCACGTTTCTGGATACCTCCCTTGCGCTTCGAGCAACTCGCGCTGCAGTGCCGCGCATGGGCTGTGCTTGAAGCACGCTTGCGGCCCGGGACGAGCAGCCTCGAGCGCCGGCATTCTTTCGGGCGTGCTCACCAAACTGCGATGAACTGGACGCCCCGCACGCAGGTGCTGCTGGACGCCTCGTTGTCGACCTTCGCCTTTTACTGGGCCGCGGGCGGCAAGGCGCACGTGTGAGCCGCTGCGGGGGACCGCGAGGTGCAAAATGGCGGTTGCGCGAAGCAGGGTTGTGCCCCGCCATGCTTGCTTGGCGGCGGGCCTCTGTATGACAGTGGGTCCATGGTTGGCCTTCCCTGCTACGCAGGGCTTTCTCGGACTTCATCCGCCCCTGCTATGAGAAGTGCAACGACCGGCAAGTGCAGGGTCTGGCTCCATGACTCTGCTAGTGCGGACCAAGCAAGCTCGGCGCCAGGGCGTGCCCGCAGCGTAGCCGTGTTTTCTGTCCATGCTGCCATGCTGCCTTTCCCCTCCCATGGGACCCGCGCCGTCCGGCCGAAACGCGAAGGAGGCTCGCGATGCGGGTGTAGTGCGCCAGCCCAGTATTGGTTGCGTCTTAGTAACAACAGAGTCCAGTGATGGTGGCGGCTCCCCCAACGCCGCCTGGCGCCCTTGCCCTGCAGGTATCACAAGGAGCAGCTGCCCATCGACGTGTGCATGATGCAGAGCTGCTACAACCAGAGCATTGCCGCCGACCGTGCGGTGCGCCTGCAGCTAGGGGCTGCTGCAAAGCGTGCGCCGCCTGACGCGCACTCGCGCCATGCTGCCCCATGCCCCGAGCGCAGCGCGCTGAGGCCGCTGGGATCGACCACGACGCCGACGCGCACGTGCCGTTGCTGGTGCGCGGAGTGTACGGCAGCCGGCCGCCAAAGATGTTGGTGGTCCTGCGCGAGCCGCTCGCGCGCCTGTACTCGGCCTTCCATGGCTATCCGCACTACTTCGGCAAGGTGCGTGGGCGGGGTCCCGGGAAGAGGTTGCGCGCCGGGCGGTGCTTGTTGTGAGGTGCAGGAAAAGGGAAGCCGCCGACCCACATGCACCGCCGACCCACATTGTCAACAAGGGCTCGTGGGTCCTGACAATGTATGCCTCAGAGCGCTGCGCATCGGTGACGCGGCCCTTGAGCCCACGCACCCTGTCCCGCGCTCCCACGCCCCGCCCCTGTTTCCGTTTGGCGCAGTTCGGCAAGAACGTGACCGGCTTCACTGCATATGTGAAGGAGCAGGTCCGGCAAGCGGGTTGCGGTAGTACGGCAGGGTCTGCTTGATGCCACATGCGATAGCATAGCTGCGTGGCTGTCAGTGCCATGCGGGTGCGCCTCCCACGGCGATCCTCCGCCGAGGATCATGCGCGCCATGTGGGTCAAGGAGCACGTGCACCGGCGGTCCACAAGCAGCCACGCTTGCGTTACGAGCATGGATGGCCGCAAGCCGGTGCCCGCGCCCCTGGATCACGCCCTCCGCAGGTCGGGGGCTTCCGCGCTTGCGAGGCCGAGTTCGGCGGCCCCAAGTGCGCGCTGTGGTTCGAAGGCCTCTCGGCGCGCGAGGAGAAGGTGCGGCGTGGGGCAGCGCGGGCTTTGCTGCCGCAAGCTCCCGGGCGGGCGCCTGGGCTGCCGCGCGCCAGCCCTTGACGCCGCAGCACCCTCCCTGCTGCCACCCCTGTGGGCCCACAGATCTACTTCCACTGCGACCAGGTGCGGGGCGTGGGCTCGCCGTTTGAGGTTCGGCGTGGAGCCCGGCGTGGAGCCCGGCGTGGAGCCCGGCGTGGAGCCCAGCGCCGCCGCGTGCCGTACTCGACGAGCAACCCCATGTGCCTACGTCGCTTCTTCCAGCTTTCCTGCCCTCCCCTCCAGCGCCCCTCGCTTGCACCCGGGCCTCGCTCCACGCGTGCCCGACCCCCTGGCCCCCGCGCCCTTCCTGCCGCCAGCTCATGCGCGGCATGTACGGCGTGTTCCTGGAGGTGTGGCTGCGCTTCATCCCGCCCGCCAACTGGCTCATCATCAACTCGGAGGACTTCTTCGCCAACCCCAAGGACACGCTGGCCAAGGCCATCGCCTTTCTGGGCCTCACGCCCGTGGACAGCGCCGCGCTGGATAGCATGGTGCGCCTGGGGGGCACGGGGCGTCCGAGCGTCTGGGAACTTGGCCATGCCGTCTACTGGGGCAGGGGGATGCAGCTGCCCTCTCTCGCTCTGGGGTCTTGGGAAGTCCGTGAGACCGGGAACGACGTCTGGCGTTTGGGCTCGGGGGCGTAGACCGGCCTGCCTGCTCGGGGGCCGCAAGGCGGCAGCTGCCCGGTGGGCATGAGGTGCTCTTGCGAGTGCGCACGGGCGCGAATGCCGTGGCCTTTGTGCTCAGGCGGCCGCGGCCGTGTCGGTATCGCGCTGACGCCTGCGTGTCCCGTCTCCCGTGCTGGTGCGCCGTTGGCCGCGGTGTGCAGGTGACGGCGCACAAGCACAACTCGTACGGCGCGCAGCAGCCGCCCATGGAGCCCGAGGCCAAGAAGCTGCTGCTGGACTTGTACCGGCCGTACAACAGCCAGCTGGCGAAGCTTACGGGCGACGAGCGGTACGAGAAGTGGAACCAGGTTTAGCGTGACGGTGAGAGGTTTAGAGTGACGCGTGACGCCATGCACCCATGCGCAGCTGGGGAGGTTTAGGGTGGAGCGAAGGGCGTGGACGTGAGCAGCGTGCTGGGACTCTGAAGCCGGTGACTGGGGATGTCTGGATGCGCGCGGCGACGTGCGACGCAGAGATGCGAGCGCAACGATACTGATGTGACGCGGTGATGCATTCGGACTCGCGGCAGCCTGCGCTTGTGAGCTGGTCCAGAACGTTCACGATGCGGGGGGCGGGATGCGGTTGCCTGGGGTGGTGTGGTACGTGGCGAGTGTCCAGATAACCTCAGCAACCCAGCACAAGCGCTTCGTTATACAATGTATCGCTGTTTGCACACAGCCCGCGCGCGGCGCGCCTCTTGTGCGTAGCCAACTTTGGCAACAAGTGCTTTGCGGTCTTCACCCTTGCGCCGACGCTGCCCGTGTGATCCGGATGTGGGATGCGTCGAGCCGTAGCTGCATAGGGCAGCTGGAGTACGCTGATGGGGAGCGCTGCAGCTGCTTGGCGTTTGGCTGCGGGGGCACGCTACTGGCGGCGGGCGGCGCGGCAGGGTGTGTGGCGCTGCGGTCTTCGAAGGCATTGTCGCGGCGGCAGGACGGCGAGGGACGGCGCTCCTCTGACGCAGCGGCAGGGTCCTTCGGGCGAGGTAAGGTGTATGGCGTTTGGCGCTGCGGGCGCTGGCAGTGAGGAGGTCTTGCTGTCGGCTAGCTGGGATGGCACCGTGCGCATTTGGGTCCGCATGTAACTGGGTGGAGCGTCTGACATGTTTATAATAGCTCTGCTGCTGTAGCTTTTGCGCAACCGACGACAACGCCAGGCGGCATGAGAGGCTGCAACAAGCCTTTGGGTATGCAGGCCCTGTGCAGGCTGGCTCTGCTGCAAGGACCGAGGAGGGGAAATGGCGGGGCGTGGCAGTTGGTCACGGCCGCACGTCCGTCCCTGCTGTCGCGAACGCACATACCCCTTCAAATCACGCCGTAACAAACCAACAAAGCATCTACAAGTGCACGAGCATACACACGGCTGTTGCGCGTGGTGCGACAATGAACAACTAGAACGTGTGTAGCCCCGATCAAACATGCAGCAAACGCGACGTATCCCAGGCACCAGGCCGCCCGCAAAGGGGTCTGGTCTTTCCGTCGGTGAAAAATACTTGACAACCGGCTTGGTCATCGCGGGCGTCGCGCTGGGCCTCGTGGTACTATGCTCAGTTGCGGCATCATTCACAAGCGTCCTGGGGACGCCGGTGAAGTTAACAGGTGCGGCTTGGGCGCTGGATGGTGCCGAACGGCTAGTTTGCGACGGAACAACGCCTAACGCTCAGCAAGAAACCCGTCTGATACACCGCTTATTGCGCATAGGAGTTGTTGTAGCTGCCGCTGCCGCACGCGCAACCCCCCTTGCCCGTCCCCCCAACCCGTGCCCGCAACACGGGCCTTCTTTGCTGCTGCGCCATCCAGCGGATGCCACAGCCAAGACTGGCCGCGTCTACAAGGAGCTCGGCCCCGAGGACATAGCTCGTTATAGGAAAGCGGCCAAAATCTTGGACCCGGAGCTGATGGAGCAGGTGCGGCACTGACCCACATCGCCAGTTGCCCAGGGCGGACCCCTGCTGCAAATCCGCAAGCATAGCTCCCCAACCCACGCATGGCAAGAATCATCAGCCAGAAGCGACCGCAGCCAGCTCTGAATCACTGCCGCCGCCTCGGCCGCACGCAGATGCCCGGGTCCTTTAATGCCAGCATCAAAAACCCCTGCTGGACGGCGGCCGACGGCAAGTTCCGCTGCCTGCCCGCCTTCTACGTGTCCGGCCTGTTCCACGCGGGCGCCGTCAGCATGACGGAAAAGCTCAAGCTGCACCCGGACGTGGCCACGGTGAGGACCTGAAACCCCGCCACAGCCCGCCAGGTCCCCCTCTGGGCCCCTGGCGCCGCCCCAACCCAACAGCTGCAGCGGCGCGCGCATCCGTTCGGGGCCCGCTGCTCAACGACTGAGATCTTGCTCGTATAAGCGCGTCGCTCCCGCTCTGACCCGGTGCTTCGGCGTGGCCGCCCTCGCCTCGCCGCCCCGCGCCGCACGGAGCGCCGCCTCACTGGGCCTCCTCGCCCCTCCCCGCGGCCCTCCTTCCGGCCCCCTGTCCGCCCTCCCTGCCCTCCCCGCACGCAGGACATGTGCAGCACCTGCCAGTTCTGGGGCGAGGAGGCCAAACTCATGGGCTTCTACCTGGACAACCTGGCGCAGGCCGCCAAGGCTGTGGCGCAGGACCCAGCCAACAAGGCAGGCCAGGGCAGGCCAGGGCAGGGGGCAGGGCAGGCAGGGGAGCGGGGCGCAGCCCAGGAGGCAGCGCATGGGCTGGGGCATCCTCATTCTCAGCAGCAGCAGCAGCAGCAGCAGCAGCGACTGGGTAGTTGCAGTCCGCGGCGCGCCCATGCATGATGCGGCTGGCACATGCGGGCGCGGCTCGCCGCATGGCTGGCCGTGGGGATGTAGCGAAGTGACGCGGCGGAGGCCAGGGTGTGGCGTTGGTGTGGCTCTTCCTCGCCCCCCCCCCTCCCACCCACCCGGCCCTATCCCAACCCCGCAGGTCATCATGGACGGCTCGCCCTCCACCTTCGCCTTCTACTGGGCGGGCGGGGGCAAGTCGCACCAGT
This sequence comes from Chlamydomonas sphaeroides, assembly GCA_001662425.1. NCBI lineage: Eukaryota > Viridiplantae > Chlorophyta > Chlorophyceae > Chlamydomonadales > Chlamydomonadaceae > Chlamydomonas > Chlamydomonas sphaeroides. Next base: position 391 of record BDDC01002408.1, on the reverse strand, counting down.
GAGCACCAGCGGGCACCGCAGGAGAGGGCGCAGCAGCGACATGCCTCCTGCAACCCCGGCCGACCGCTTTTGGGCAGTCGGAGGACGGGCGCCTCCCAGTCGCCCCCCATGTTGCCTGCACCGGGACCCTCGTCACTGCTTTTGCAACCTTATCCCATTTTATACCCCCCCCCACTGCCCTGGCCCCACCGCAGCACCTTCCAGATGCTGGTCAAGCCCTGCTACGAGCGCTGCGTCAAGGCTCACAACGCCAACGCCAGCCAGTCCATCCCCGACTGCATGGCGGCGCAGTGTTACAACATCAGCATGGCCGGGGACCGGCAGGTGCGGTGGGCTGGGCTGGGCTGGGCTGGGCTGGGCTGGGCTGGGCTGGGCTGGGCTGGGCTGGGCT
>BDDC01002405.1:0-13340 GCA_001662425.1 Chlamydomonas sphaeroides | reverse complement strand
GGCTGGGCTGGGCTGGGCTGGGCTGGGCTGGGCTGGGCTGGGCTGGGCTGGGCTGGGCTGGGCTGGGGATAGGGGCTGTGGCAAGCAACGGGCTCTCCTGAGCCACGCAATAGCAGCTCTGGTCTGCGGGGATGCTGCGGCTGGCAGCAGGACGAACGCGTGCAGCTCCGCCACTCCCACGCCGTGCAGCAGCTCGCGCTCTCGGCCGCTACCCCTTACCGTCAGCCCTGCTTGTGCGCTGCCCTGCGCGCCCGCCCCGCCTGGCCCCTGCAGGATGCGGTTGACATCGACGGCAAGACTCGCCACCTGAGCGAGTTCGCGGGCAAGGTGACGCTGGTGGTCAATGTGGCCTCGGCTTGCGGCTACACCGACGAGAACTACAGGGGTGCGTGCGTGCGGGCTTGCGTGCGTGCGTGTGTACATAGTGGGGATTTACCTGGGGAGCCGTGGGTCCCACACACGGCTACTGCGGGCGCTGGTGACGCTTGCCGTCGGCGCAGCTGTGTGGAGGGACTGAGCTCACTCGTGGTGCTGCTGCTCGCCCGCTGGCTTGTCGCACAGGCCTGACCAAGACGTACGAGAAGTACCGGGCGCACGGCCTAGAGATCTTGGGCTTCCCTTGCAACCAGGTTCGTGGCTCCAGAAGACAGCGTGGGCGGACTAGCCAATACCCTGCGGGCACGCCGGCAGGGCCTCGGGGGGCAGCAGCTCGCAGGGCTGAGGCGAAAGCAGCATGGCTGATGGGAAGTGGTGTTGGGCAACAGCCGCGCTGCTTTCTGCTTGCATACCTCGTGCTGACGGCCTCTGCCCCTGTCCCATGTGCATGGCCATGGCGCCTTATGTGGCCGCATCTGCGTCGACTCAGTTTGGCAAGCAAGGTGGGCTGGGCCGGCCTCGCTGCGCGTGCCAGTCGGGCGGGCTGGGCGCTGACTGCGTGTAGCAGTCCCTCCGCGTTCATGTCTGCTGCTGTCTGGGCTGGGCGCATGTCGGCCTTTCGCACGGCAATCGCCTGAAAACTGCACTTGCCCTCGCTGCCGCAGAGGCGGGTTCTGAGAGCGAGATCAAGAGCTTCTGCTCCACGCGCTACCACGTCGACTTCCCCATGTTCAGGTGCGGCATTCAATTGCTCCCTGTCATACCCGCCGGCATCAAGCCCGCCTGAACGCCGCCAGCCCAGCCTGCACTTCGTCCTGCGCATGCCCTAACGCCCTCTCTGCCCTCCCCTCCGCACCCGCGCCCGCGCCCGCATCCACGCCCGCAGCAAGATCGACGTCAACGGTCCCCACACGCACCCGGTGTACCAGTACCTCAAGAAGGAGCTGCCAGAGTCGCAAGGCGGCGGTGGCGGCACAGGGCCGGGCAAGGACCTCATCTGGAACTTTCAGGTGCGCGGCAGCGCCTGCATGTGGGGAGCGATCGGCAGCGGCACAGAGCAGCAGGCGCTGCGGCGCTCTTGTCCCGCACCTGGCTTAACAAGGCAGCATCCGTGTCCGTGGGCTCTGGCCCCTGCGCACGAGACCCTCCGTGGGGCTTACACCCTGCTGTGCTGCGCCCTCGCGCGCGACGCACCAACCCCTAGCCACCTTATCCGTAAACCCCAACCCCTGGCCTTGGCCCTCAGAAAATCCTGGTCAACCACGAGGGCAAACCGGTGCGGCTGTTCTACCAGAACTGGGACCAGGGCACGGTGGAGCAGGAGGTGTACCGCCTGCTGCACGAGGGGCGTGCCGCGGGGGCCATCAAGCCGCCGTCCTAGGCCGGTCGGCACCGCCTGAGGTGCTTATCTACTGGGCGCCTTCCCGATCAGGGTCGTCCTGGCGGGGGCTAGAGCCCGGGGCGCTCTGTTGGTGGAGGCAGGGACCAGGGGCCACCAAGTCCCGTATCGGAAGCGGCGCTGGCGGCCCGGGAGTAGCTTAGGACTGTGAGTGTGGGGGACGCTGTAGCAGCGCTGGCCTGCAAAGATGGCACTAGGGTCCCGGGTGTATGTGCGCTGGGCATCCTAGGATGCATAGGCTACGTGACGGGCATTGAGCTGGCAAGCTGCGCGGTGTGTCAGGCATGGCTAAGACGGGCTAGGACCCCGTGATTTATGGCTTACATTTTTGCATGCGATTAAGGTTGTCCCGGAACCTGTGCGGCTTGGCGCTTACCCTGGCAGTGGATGTAACTTGCAGCGGCAGTTGGTAGCCGGTGGATTGTTAGTGGCTGCTGTGGTATCCACTTTTGCGGCGTCATTCCACTTCACGCATTGCCTGGCGCGTTACATCGCCCTCCCTCAGTGCCCCTGCGCAAGCGCCATCCTGCTTCAGTATCCAGCCCCGCCCCCGGGTTGCAGCATGTTCCAGTTCCATGCATCCCTGCTGCAAGTTCTTCACAGGCCGGGCGCAGCATTGTGTCCCATGCTTAACACCCCCGTGCAGGCCACACATACACAGCTGCTTGCCTTAACCCTGACTTGACTTAGGCTTCGCACACCACCAGCTCGTGCAACCTTATGCCGGCGACACCTGCTTAGCAGTTAGAAGCTCCTGCAGCAGCTGCCGCAGCGCAGCCTGCTCGCCCCAGCACCAGTACGGCCACCGACCTGGCCCTCGCGTCACCGCTGGCGGCCGATTGTACCGCCCGCGCTCGTGAGCACGGTACGGAGGTGTTCAGCCGCCGCTGCTGGTCTGCTCCGCAGCTCCTGGCAGCTTGCCGCTGCCTGACCCCCAACGCCTCTGTTTCGGCGTCTCATAGGTCCATGTTAGCACAGTAGTGACTGCAGCAGGGCGGTGGGGTATCGCTATCGATCGCTGACACCCCGGCTCGTACACGTGCTTTCTGTGCCCGCTCGGCAACCCCTGAACCGCTCCCAGCAACCCGCCACACCTCATTTCCCCCATGCAATCGCATCAAGATCAAGAGTCCATGGATCCCAACGAATCGCCACACCTAAACGCCCCCTTGACAACCGCGTCAAGTCCATGAATGCGTCGCGCAACTTGCGATTTACGAGCAATCTAAGTTGGTTGTCAAAGAATTAAGCCTCAGCGCCATGCGGCTCGCCCCGTGCCGGCGGTACAGCCACACCCTGCCTCTCAAGCAGCGCCACAAGCAGCGCCTTCATCTCCTGCTGCTCCCGCGCCTGCTGCCGTATGAGCTCCTTAGCCTCCTGCAGCTCAGCGTAGAGCGCGGCCACCTGGCCCTCGCGGCGCCGCTCGCGGCCAAACATGCCGCCAGCGCTCGTGAAGATGGGGGGCACGTCCGCCGAGCCGCCAGCGCTGCTCCGCTCCGCCCCTCCCAACAACTTGCCGCTGCCTGACCCCGACACCGTTGCTTCAGCGTCATGCGGTTCAAGGTAGAGCTGGGCCAGCAGGGACTGCAGCAGGGCGATGGAGGCGCCGCCGGACCGCCAGGCGCCGCGCACGGGGCCAAAGGGGCCCCACCACAGTCCTGTCAGCACCGGCTGGGACTCAACTCGCCGCAGGACCTCGGCTATCAGCTCCGCACTGAGCGTCGCCTCGGGGTCTAGCGGCGCCGGCCCGGCCAGGGCCATGGCCACGGCGGCCTTGCCGCTGCCGGCCTCCTCCACATCCGCCTCTGCGAGCTTGGCCCGGGGCGCCGCCGCTCCCCGCTTGCGGGCGTCTGCGGCGGCTCTTCGCTGCGCCCTTGCCTCCAGCGGCGGCACGCTTGCCAGCTTGAGCGATGCGGGGTCGCAAAAGTAGGTGAAGACCAGCTCCATGGCCGGAACGCACGTGAGCGCAAAGGAGCGCGCGTCGTCTCGGGACCAGCGCTGCAGCAAGTGGGCAGAGGGGCGGGTGTCAGGGCGCACGCAGGGGCACATGTTGGAAAGGGTACCACCTTTACTTGACCGGTCCCTAGGGCTGTCCGGGCCGCCGGGCAGCTCCCCGGCAATGCGTCTCCGCCCGCCCGCACCCACCATGCAAGGGGATGCGATGAAGCGGTCCCTGCGGGTGGTGGTGGCAGGAACAAGGGACGGGCGATGAGGCGGTGCAGGAGCTCATAAGAGTCAGGTTGCTTCCACGGCATCATCATGCCGAGCGTGCCGTGCGGCCGCGCCCCCTCACCTCGCCCGTTCGGAGCTGAAGCCCGCGGCAAGCCAGTAGTAGAGCCAGCAGCACTGGAACACAAGCAGCTGTGAGGAGGAGGCGAAAGGACGTGGGTGAGGACGCGGCGGGAGGAGGTAAAACGGCGTGTGATCCAGAGCCAGAGGCCACAGGCCTAGGGCCGCCGGCATGCCGTTCGCAGCTGCAGCAGTGCTGCCATACATACGCACCGACGTGCGGGTGTCCCCACCTTGCACAGGAACCAGGCGAAGCTGCAGGAGGCGGGCCGTGTGCGCTCCGTGGCCTTGTCGTACGCCACCCCGATGATGGCGAGCACGATCTGTTGGGGGAAGGGGGAAGGGGGAAGGCAAAGAAGGTTGCCAGGAGGCGAGCGGCGGCTGGCTGGCAGCATCCGCCCTGGCGCCGGCCGTTGGTGAGGGCACAGGCGATGCAAGCAAGTCAAGAAGCTCATCTTCACACCGACGGCCTGTGGTGGCCCTCCCACTCACGTTCTGTGCAATGATTACCAACGCTAGCGCCATGACCACAAACATGAAGGACGTGATTCCCTTATACTGGCTGAACGCTAGGCTGTTGACTGTGTAGTGGTCATAGTCGTAGTAGCCTTGAGAAGGGGGCAGGGAGAAGGGGCCAGGGGCGGGGTAAGGGACAGGCGGCAACCGGAGCACGCAGGTCAGCCTCGGTTGATTGCTTGTGCGGAGTAACGCTGGTCTCTGAGCCGCCGGCCGGCAGACAAACAGCGACCGGATGGCAATCTATGCGCCGACCAACGTAACACATGGTTGCCACCGCGCTCACCCAGCGCTAACAGGACCGAGGTCAGCAGCGACTCGCCCCTGCGGGGACGCGTGCGCCGATGGCGGTGTTGGGCACGTAGGCGTGAGGACCCGGGGACCCGCGCTGTGCTGGTGCGGGCATGGCGCCGGATGCGGGCGTGGCTGCAGGCGCACGGCTCGCCAAGTCCGTGGCGGCCCTTGCTAGGAAGGACGTGCTGTCGTACCTTTCTCGGCGGTCTTAGTGTCGCATGTCAACTTCAAGCTGCCAAGCGTATGCGGCTCACCATGTGCGAAGGTCCTTGTTTGCCCCGACCATTGTGAAGAAATAGAAGCTAGTGTGACAAGGGGTGTGGCAACGAGGGGATGTGGGCCGTGACGAGAAGTGTGACGGCGTGTGTGACAGGTCCGTGACAAGGAGTGTCAGGAGGAGTGTGGCAAGGAGTGTCGCAGTCTCCTAGCTTTTAAACCTCAGCTGCACATGGGTGCATGGCTTGCCCCAAAAGAGGCCACCCTGACCAGACGCACACCGTCGGTCATTATGCGGTCGTAGCTGGGACTAGCTAAGGGGTCTCGGGCACACCGACTTCCGCCGCCATCATACCTGGCAGTTGCACACAGAAAGATGATGTAGATAATAGCCTGAGGGATACCCAGGCGCAGGTTGGCAGGAGGCAGGGAGGCGTGGGTTGCACCCAGCGCGACCACCGCCGTGACGCAATGCCATGCACGCCTGCTGATGTCGAGCGCCCCTGGCCCCTGGCCCGGGCCGCGCCGCATGGCCTCAGCCTTGCGCCGGCTCACCAGTCCGACGTCCTTCAGCGGCGTCGCGGCAATGGACAGCGTCTCCGTGAACACGCCGATGCCGGGGTGTACGTTGAGGTCGCGGAACACGTAGACGGCCAGGATGACGGTGGGGATCATCCACATGTACCTGCCAGGGGGCCAGGCAGGCAGCCAGGCAGCGCGGGATGGGCGGTATGGTGCGGGGGCCCGCAGCGGCAGGAAGGGCTCCTGCGCAGTGAGGGCCCCACACCTTTGACCGCACCCAAGGCTGCGAGGTGCAGCCTCCGCCCCGCAAGCCCCGCGTCGCTTCAGGCCGAGCTCACCAGACGGCAAAAGTGATGAACCCATTGCCCACCAGCCTAGACATCGTGTCGTCCTGCGGTGGTGGGTGTGGGGCAGGAGGGGGCTGCTTATCCTGCAGGGCCAGCAGCAGACGCAGGTGCCCAGGCGCAGTCACTGAGTTATGGCGCGGGATGCCCCACCAAAGCAGCCCGCGAACGCAACAACGTCTCGTGCATGACACCCGAGCTACGCACGGCGCTACCTGCGTCAGAACAGCCAGTGCGCGAGCGGCAGTGGTGCGCAGCCCCTGCGGCAGGCCGCCGACCCGCGGGTCGCACCTGCGAGGGGTCGAGCGCTGCCCAGCCCACGGCCTGGGCGTGGTCGATCATGCGATGGTTGCTGGCCGCAAGCACGTAGCGCAGCGCCGCGGCAACAATGATGAGCGCGTCTAGGCAGGACTCGAAGAGGTTGAGGAAGGTGGCCTGTGGGGGCGCACGGGGCACTCGTCGCTTGCTCCTCGGCACTTACCCACCACGGCAGGAGCCACACCCGACGAACCCAGCACCAACTGCGGACCTGCGGCGATCCCACAACTGTACACCCAAATCTCCGCGCACGCGGGATTATCCCGGCCAAGCGGCTCAATCAGGCCTAAGGTCGGGCGTTCACATTTTCACAGCTCACCCAGCGCCAAGCGCTGCCCAGCAGCGCCCGGTGCAGCAGCGCCTCCTGCCACTCCAGGAACAACCGCGCGCAGCACCACGCAAACAGGACGCCCGTCAGCACGTGCGCGCCGGGGCTGAGCGACGGCAGCAACTGCGGGCGTGCGGGCGGGTGTGGGGGCAGCAGGGGCGGTGCCAAGGCCATCAGCACGAGGGACACGCCGTGTGGTGGGCAACGCGATGCCAAGTTCATGACGCGGAGGCTTGCCGCCCAGCAGCATCAGCGCAGGAGCTCACAGGAAGCGTCTGGGCCGATTTGACAGGCGAGTGGCCCATGATGGTCGGCGTCTTGGTGGCATCTGTGTTGGCGATCCATGCCATGAGCCTGTTGCGGCGAGCGGCGTGGCAGGCGCGTGGGGGCGGCTGCGAAAGAGTCCAGGGGTTGCGGCTAGAGCTTGAAGATGTGGGCCGCTGTGCTTGTGCGGGCAGGGCCGCACCTGAAGATCGACCACGTGTGCCGCTCGTACACATCATTGACCACAAACAGCACATGCCACTCGGGCATGTGGTTGCTGGCGAGCGTCATCGCTTCGGGCGACGTCAGCGCGTCCAGTGCGCCGCGCAACTTGGACCGCGGCTCGCCCTCGCTCCAGCTGTGGGACGGCGCGGCCAGCAGCGTCGGCCCAGAGGCATGATTGCTACGGCCGTTCCAACCTATAATCCACACGGGGAGTGGCGGAGCCCCGAGCGACGGGCTAGTGGCATGCGGTAAGCACGACGGGATTCCCATACGAACAATGGCAACGGGCCGCTCGAGTCCGCGGGCGGCGGGTGCCTGCGGCCCGTGCCCAGGAGGCGCTGCGCTGGCTGCGGCAGTGCCAGCCCCTCCCCTGACGCCCTCGCGCCCTCACGCCCTCACATGCGGGTCGACAGCAGGGCTTGGTACCAATCCATCCAGGTCGTGCGGTCCTCGGACGCCAGCGTGAAGGCCAGGCCGGTGGTGTTGCTGAGGGCGGCGGCGTTGTCGGCCTAGGGCGCACATGGTATTGAGGCATCGAGGCATCAAGGTTTCGAGGCGACGTAGGCTCAGTTGGCCGGCGTGAGTACGGCAACACACGCGATGACAGCTGTGTGCCCCGGAAGGCCGTGCTGTCGTGCGCGAGCCTAAGCAAGGCCAAGGCCGCGGCTCCCCCGCCGCACGGGCATCGCACCGGCGCCGCTCGCCACCCCAACCCACCAGCAGCATCTGCGGCCGGCACGGCCGCGTCTGCGGCATCATCACAGCCGCGGGCCCCACACATTGTGGCAGCGGGGCGGAGATGCCCAGGAGGACGACTGGGGGATGTGGGCGGCACGGCACGGGCATGGAGCCGCTCGCGTCAGGTAGCTGGGAGCTTGCTTGACGCTGTGACTGAGCGCTGCGGGCAGCTGCCTGCATCGGGCCGAGGGCCACCGCTGTCGTCATGCCCGCCATGCCATGGGGGCCCCCAAAAACCCGCAACCAAGGCCTGGAGCGGCGACGCTCCCCCAGCAGGCAGGCCAGCACCGCACCCTGGGGTGGCCGTTTGAGGTGTGGCCCCCAACGCAACGCACCGTGCTTGATCGCCAGGCCCTCCGCCACGTACAGCATGCCGTCGTCATTTGGAAAGCGCGCATCTGAGTCGTCCGCGGCCTTGCGCAGCCAGCCGTACATGTACGTCAGAGCGTCGGGCATGCTGCCCGCGTCCTCGAACGTGCGCGTATGCCCCGCACCGTCCTCGTACGATCTGTCCGGGCAGACAAGCAGCCCCCGGAAGGTGCCCGTCATGTTCTAGGGGTCATTCTTGGTTTGTGGCCCGGCAACACCTTCGTGCGCTGCGCTGGCAAGGGGTGCGGAACAGGAGCCGCCCGCCCGCCCGCCTGCTACTGTTCTTACAGGGATGCGCTGGTCATGACCACGCGCGAGTCCGATGTGAACTCAGCGTGCGGGAAGGTGAGGGCGAGAGCCGTGAACGAGATGACGACGAATCCTGCGGTAAGTTGGATACGGCAGTGCCGGCATGGGCAACGAAAGGCCACGGGGACAGGAGAGCGCCAGCGCCGCGACCGGGCATTGGGCTGTCCCGGGTTGGTCCCGGCGAGAACGTGTGAGAAGTGACTCCCCTGGCGGACGCCCCATCGTTGTGTCCCGGCCGCAACCGTACGTGGGCTGCGTGTACGCACCTATCGTGCCGAGGATGTTCCGCACGCCCTTCACGGCACGATACCCTTCCAGGACAGCGGCCTGCGGCGAGGAGTGCCACGGACGGTGTGGGGTTTCCTGCGACTCGGTCAGGGCAAGGTTCGAACACAGCGTTCTGCAGCGCTGCATCGGACTAATCACCATGGCACCGCGCGACAACAAGCACGGCTTCGAGTCGCTGACCGACATGGGCGGCATTTCGCACCAGCGGCATGCCGGCTTTCCGCGCGGAGGGTGATGGCATATAAGCTTCGTCATCGGCAGCGTCTACATTTGAAGGCTGGGGTGCGACTTTGCTCATGCCTCGTGGCTTTGTCGAAACCGCAAGTGCATCGAAGTTCTCTTGCCTGCTATAGCCAAGGCTTATGACGTAGCTGATTACAGCGGCTAGTCTCAATGGGGTATCGGTCGCGAACCCCCCGGCTCGTACGTGTGCCTTCTGTACCCGCTCGGCCACCCCTGAACCGCCCCCAACAAACCGCCACACCTCCGAACCCGTCCCCACAACGGCGTCCAGCTCACGTGTTGCTGATTGTGTCACGAAAATGCAGACATAAAAGCCCTCGTTCGTTAGTCGTCACTCAGTTTACGCCTCCGGCAAAAGCACCCGCGCAGCGCCATGCGGCTCGCCTCGTGCCGGCGGCACTGCCACACCCTGCCTCTCCAGCAGCGCCACAAGCAGCGCCTTCATCTCCTGCTGCTCCCGTGCCTGCCGCATAATGAGGTCCTTGGCCTCCTGCTGCTGCCGCGCCTGCTGCCGTATCAGCTCCTTGGCCTCCTGCAGCTCAGCGTAAAGCGCGGCCACCTGGCCCTCGCGCCGTCGCTCGCGACCGAACATGCCGCCAGCGCTCGTGAAGATGGGGGGCACGTCCGCCGAGCCGCCGCCGTAACGCCCAGGGTTCCCTGGCAGTGTTGCAGGCGCAATGCTGTCGTCTGTTGCTGTACTCGCGTCATCGTCTTGTGGGTCCAGGTAGAGCTGGGTCAGCAAGGACTGCAGCAGGGCAATGGAGGCGCCGCCGGACCGCCATGCTCCCCGCACGAGGCCAAAGGGGCCCCACCACAGTCCTGTCAGCACCGGCTGCGACTCCACTCGCCGCAGCACCTCGGCTATCAGCTCCACACTGAGCATGGCCTCGGGGTCCAGCGGGCCCGGCCCGGCCAGGGCCATGGCCACGGCGGCCTTGCCGCTGCCGGCCTCCTCTATGTCCATTGCCTTGCCACCGGACGCCGCCGCTCTCCGCTTGCGGGAATCCGCAGCTGCCCTCCGCTGCGCCGTCGCCTCCATCGGCGGGACACTCGCGAGCCTCAGCGATGCGGGGTCGCAGAAGTAGGTGAAGACCAGGTGCATTTCGGGCGCACACGTGAGCGCATAGGAGCACGCCTCATCATGCGACCAGCGCTGCGTGTGTCGGGCAGCAGTTGGGCAGCGGTCGATAGGGCCCAGCATGAAGGGAGGCACACGGGTCCTCGAATCGGCAAGCGCTACGCTGGCAACCCAAAGGGTGGGCACTTTGGCTGCTTGTTGTCCCTGGGGTCAATCGTGGTCACGGGCATTGCGGCCCCGCCCCCGCCACTCACCATCCAGGTCGACGCGAGGAAGCGGTCCCTGCGGTGAGATCCAGGGGAGTTGGGCGCGAGGAATTGAGGATGTGACACGACCGGCGCCAATTGGGCTGTTGCGCTGTGCCCGCCCGTGCCGTGCGGCCGCGCCTCCTCACCTGGCGTGTTCGGAGCTGAAGCCCGAGGCGAGCCAGTAGTAGAGCCAGCAGCACTGGAACACAAGCAGCTGTGAGGAGGAGGCGAAAGGACGTGGGTGAGGACGCGGCGGATGGGGGTAAAACGGCGTGTGAGCCAGTGCCAGAGGCCACAGGCCTAGGGCCGCCGGCATGCCGTCCGCAGCTGCAGCAGTGCTGCCATACACACGCACCGACGTGCGGGTGTCCCCACCTTGCACAGGAACCAGGCGAAGCTGCAGGAGGCGGGCCGTGTGCGCTCCGTGGCCTTGTCGTACGCAACACCGATGATGGCGAGCACGATCTGTTGGGAAAGGGGGAAGGAAAAGGCAAAGCAGGTTGCCAGGAGGCGAGCGGCGGCTGGCTGGCAGTATCCGCCCTGGCGCCACTCACGTTCTGTGCGATGATGACCAGCGCCAGTGCCATGACCACAAACATGAACGCGGCGGTTGGCTCGAACTGGCTGAACGCCAGACTGTTGACCGTATACTGCTCATAATCGTAGTACCCTTTGTTAGAGAACAGAGCGCGGGTGTGCGCCAAGGCATTATGGGGTCAGAAGCCCTCCCTTCGTGCGGTCACTTGTTTGGCCGCCGCGCAGGGTTACAGACGGGCTCATTGGCGTGCCCGGCTCACCTAGCGCTAGTAAGATTGAGATCAGAAGCGACTCGCCCCTGTTAGGAGGCGGGGCCGGGGGCGGTTATTCCTCCGTGGAGCCTCAACCACCAGGTGGCAGGGGCACCGGCCGGTGGTGCGAGGATGTGGAGGGCCACGCGGCCGACATGCGGACATGAGGGCGCGTGGTCGACCCTTGGGGCCTAGCTAGCCGCCGTCCCTTACGCCACGGCCGTACCAGGTGGCGACGTCCGTGTTGGAGCCGACCAGGGTGAAGTAGAAGTAGCTGCCAGTGGCGCACAGCAGGATTATGTACAGGATGGCCTGTGCGGCAGAGTCAGGGGCGCCGGCAAGGGGAGGTGTGCGTGTCGTTCAAGGGCTGCATCGGGCGATGGCGTGCCATGCGTGGACGAACGGACGCCAGCGGGCCCCAGCAATTAGCCAGTGGTGCCGTGCGATGGGAGTGTTGTGGCATGGCAGCGGCACGTGGACCGTGGCCGGGCCCAGCCAGCGGTGGGAGTGGACCCAAACCGGCCTCATGCGCACATGCCGCTCGCTGGGCAATCGCAGCCAAGCCACCAGCAACCCGGCAGCAGAGGGCGCTGGCGCGCAGCCGGCTCACCAATCCGACGTCCTTCAGCGGCGTTGCGGCGATGGACAGCGTCTCCGTGAACACGCCGATGCCCGGGTGCAGGTTCAGGTGGCGGAACACGAAGAGCGCCAGCAAGCAGGTGGCGTACATCCAGATGTACCTGCGTGTCGGGGTGCGGCGGCGGCGGCACTTGAGAGCGTGCGTGTGCGCATGTCAAGCGCTGAGAGGGTCCTGCTGGATTGGGAGGTCTGGACCAGGATCTGGAGCTCCATGTGCGCCTGGACCTGAATCCGAAAGCGCAGCACGGGCGGGGGCGGCAGGGCCGCTGTGCGCCGGCTGCGCCGGCTGCGCCCGGCACGCACCATGCGACCATGAAGCGGAAGCCGTTGGCCGCCAAGGTCGACACCGTCCCTTCCTGCGGGAGCAGGCGCAGGGCGTGGGGCGGCGTGGCGTCCACCTGCAGCCGCCCCAGCGCAGCGGCCGGCCCCTTCGCCTGCTGCACGAGGCAGAGCTCGCGCTGCCGTCACAGACCCGCTGCCGCTGCTGTCGGCGAGAGGCGCCCGCAGCAGCGCGCAGCAGGCTCGCACCAGCGCGGGGTCGAGGTTGGCCCAGCCCCGCCGCTCGGCGCCGCTGATGAGGTCCTCGTTCGAGGCGGTGACGGTGTACCTCATGGCCGCGGCGAACAGCAGCAGCAGGATGAAGCATATCTCCACGACGTTGAGGAACGACAGCTGCGGGGGGCGGATGCAAGGGCCGGGGCCGCGATGGGAACGCATGATCGCTGTGCGTGTGGTACGGCCCTGCTTGGCTGTGTTCGCGCCGGCAGCTCGCAGAGGCGCCCTAAACGAGGCCGCCGAGCCCACGACCCACGTATCGCCAAGCGCTGCCCAGCAGCGCCCGGTGCAGCAGCGCCTCCTGCCACTCCAGGAACAGCCGCAGTAAGCACCACGCCATCAGGACGCCCGTCAGCACGTGTGCGGCGGGGCCCAGAGCCGCGGGCGCCTGCGGTGGGCATCGTAGGGGGGCGGGCAGACACGCGACACGGTCAGCGCATCGTGAGCGAGGGCCCGCGCCATGGCCAGGAAGCTGCGCCGGCGCGAGCACCTGGCTGCTGCTGCGGCCATCCTCGCATCGGAGGCCCAATTCCCGCATTCCCAAAGGTAGGCGAGCAGGCGAGTCGAAGCTTGGGAGGGGGAGCGAGCGTAGGTGCCGCAGCCACACCCACACCCGCATCCGCACCCGCACCCGCACCCGCGCCCACACCCCGCACCCGCACCCGCACCCGCACCCGCACCCGCACCCGCACCCGCACCCGCACCCGCACCCGCCCCCGCACCCGCACCCGCACCCGCACCCGCACCCGCACCCGCACCCGCACCCGCACCCGCACCCGCACCCGCGCCCGCACCCGCACCCGCACCCGCACCCGCACCCGCACCCGCACCCGCACCCGCACCCGCACCCGCACACCCACCCGCACCCGCACCCGCACCCGCACCCGCACCCGCACCCGCACCCGCACCCGCACCCGCACCCGCACGCGCACCCGCACCCGCACCCGCACCCGCACCCGCACCCGCACCCGCACCCGCACCCGCACCCGCACCCG
>BDDC01002404.1:0-13345 GCA_001662425.1 Chlamydomonas sphaeroides | reverse complement strand
CTCCCCTCCCCTCCCCTCCCCTCCCCTCCCCTCTAGTCACCTGCCAGCCCCGGCGGAACGCGTCGTCGCTGTTGAGCTGCGCCTCGCGCGGGAAGGCGTGCTCGTCGATGGTGAGGTAGGCGTTGACGTAGGCGGTGGGCGGGTCGGGCGAGGACACCGCGTCACGGACCGACCACTGCAGAGAGGCCATGTCGGGGTCGGGGCACGGTGACGGGGGCGGAGGGAGGTGCAGCGAGGCAGGGACAACGAGCGACCTGGCCCGAGCCCGCAAGATCAGGCCGGGCCGGGCGTATGTGGGGGCGGCGGTGCGCGAGGAGGCACGGCACGGCACGGCACGGCACGGGGCAGCGGCCGGCCCCGGGCCCACACTGCCTCCCACGCGCGCTTCTTCCTGAGTCCCACTGTGTGCGCGCGGGCTCAGCAGCCCCTCAGCGCCCCTGCCGGCCCCGCCCCGTCCCCACCCCCGGCACCAGAGACACACACACAGGGCCGGCCCGCACCCCGCCACACCCCTCGCAGCCACCCGCCGGCCCAGGCGTGCCCACAGATACGCCCCCCCGCCACGCCACCCGCCAGCCCCCCTCAGGCCCCCCTCAGCCCCCTCGCACCTGGATAGCCACGTCGCTGGAGCGGTAGTCGAAGCGCGCCATGTTGAGCAGGAAGTAGGTCCAGGTGCCAGGCGCCATGCGCTCCGAGCGCCCGTCGCCGCCCGAGTGCACCGACAGGTTGCGCAGGAGGCCCTCGCACAGGGTGCCGCCGAACTCTGGGGGGTGGATGGGGGCGGTTGGTGGGTGGGTTGGGTGGGTGGGTGGGTTGGTTGGGGGGAGGTGCAGCGCAGTGGAGGCCTGAGCGGGCGCACAGGGGCTGGGGGCGGGGAAGGGGGGGAGACGGGGGCGGGTTGCGGTATGCGTGCTCACACGCAGGGCCGCGGCAGGCAGGCCGCAGCACCGCCTTTCAAGCAAGCGCACCCCGCGCAGCGCCGCTCCAAACATAGGCCCCGCGCACACCCAAATCCCCCAGGGCGTCGCGTGTCGGGTACATGTATATTATTATTATTATTTTTATTATATGCACACAACATTATTATTTATTATAATTATTATGAGCACACCCAAACAAGGTTCCATGCAGGGCCGCTGCACGGCCTTCGGCTTCGCGTCCCCGCGCCGCGCCGACCCCCGCCGCACCTCCGCGGCAGGAGCACTGGAAGTCGGCGGGCCGCGCCGCGTTGGGCGTCACGGGCGGCAGCAGCGCCGGCGGGATGCTGGAGGCGGCGGCCACGTCCCACGGGTCGTAGCAGGTGCCGCGGCCGTAGCAGTCGTATGGGCACAACGGGCCCGAGCTGGGCGCCGTGGGCGAGGAGGCACCGCTGGTTGAGCCCACGCGCCAGCGAGCCTGCGCGCGCGCGGGCGACAGCAGCGAGCAGCAGCTCAAGCAACAGCCCAAATCCAGCGCCCCACACCCCGTTGCTCGACGCAACAGGGAGCATGCGGTGTTTCGGGCTTGGCCCTGCTGCACGCATGGCGCTGCACACCTAAGAATAAACAACCGCCGCCACGGTGGGATGCCTGGCCTGCCTTGCGACCCGCCAACGCCCGTGTCTCCTCCTTTCAAGTACACATATGCACGCCTGCCTCTCCTTAGCACGACCGACGCGTCGCCAACCCAGGGCGTCTCCGCGCGGCGCGTGCCAACGAACCACACGGACCCCACCAGCCCCCACCCGCCCACGCACCCGCAGGGTCACGTTGGCGCGCGGCCACAGCAGGCTGGGGCTGGCGCCCGCGGAAAAACGCTGGTCGTTGTTGTACACCGCCACGTAGTACTCGGCGTACGACACGCCGCCGCCCGCCTCGCCCGCGCCGCCGGCGGCCACGCCGGTGGCTGTGGGCGTCAGGTCGCGTAGCAGCGCGTAGTGGGCGTTCTGCTGCAAAAAGTACGACCGCATGTCGGCGTACGGCATGATGTCCGAGAACCATGGCAGCCGGTTGGAGCCGTCCGACGGCTTGGGCATCACGACGAGGACGGGGTCGCCGCCGAAGCCGGGCCCGAGCGCGGAGCCGGGGCCGGCGGTGGCGGGCACGGCGGTGGGGTCAGCGGGACCCGAGCCGCGGCTCAGTTCCACGAGCAGCGCGGGCTTGCTCATGGCCGCCAGCGCGCCGCCGCGCGGCAGCGGCACTTTGACCTGTGGGGGCGCAAGGGAGGGTACACACCGGTCATGCGTGTATGAGGTTGCAAGGGCAGTGACACAGGGGAGCGTGAAAGGATCGCGGCTGGAGGGGCCCTGCTGTGACATCTGCTGATCACCCATGCCCGCGCCTTGCCTGACACAGCATCCGTTCGGCTAAATAGCGAACTTGACATCAGACTACGTCATGCTATCTGCACATGTGTAAGCATGAGGCCAGCAGCAGCGGCCACCGCACCTGCCAGTACGCCCAGGCTCCCGGCTCCACCACCTTCGTCCGCGCCTCGCCGTTGAGAAGCGTGGGCGCGAGGCTCTGGCAGCCGTAGTCGCCCCAGCCGTCGGCGCAGGCGCACACTCGGTTGAGCGCCGGCCGGTTGGTCACACCCTGCGGCGCGCGGCGCGTGCGGTGGTGTGGGTGTGGGTGTGTGCAAGGGGGTTGGGTGGGGCATGCGAGGCATGGACGCGTGCGGGGCATGGGACAACAGGGGAGGTTGCAGCGAGCCTCGGCGCATGCTGCCCGACGCCTCGGGGGTATGCGCCAACAACGCACACACCTTAATACATGTCATGCACGCAATACCTCATCCAGCAGTAGCTATGTAGTAGCAGTTGCAGACGACATGAACAGGCAGGCGCAGCCCCCCTCCCGCCGATGCCAACGTTTGGGCAATTGCCGTATGCCCCTCCCGGTGTCCTTGCCTGCGCCCACTGGCCTCCCCATCCCCATCCCCACACGGGGGCGCACAGTGTCGCGTGTGGGCTTCTGTTCTACTACACACTTCAGCACACGCACACGCACCTTGGGAGGGTCCAGCCATGCGCCCCCACCGCACCCGCACGCACACAACCAACGCGTCACGAACCCAGGGCGTGCGGCGCGGGGCATGTAACTTTAGCTCCCAAGAAAACACACGCGCACACGCACCTGGGGAGGGTCCAGGCAGGTGCCGCGGCCGCTGCAGGGGTCGGCGGCGGGGTCGGGCTGCGGGCAGAGCGCGTCGGGCTCCGCCACGCACGACACACGCAGGCTGTAGCGCTCCAGAGAGTCGCGCGAGTGCATGTTGGACACCGTCACGAACCTGCGGCCAGGGGGCGGAGGGCGGGGGGCGTTGGGCGGGGCGGGCAGGCAGCGACAGAGCCTTAGCCCCCCGCGGCGCGGCGCGACAACCCCTCCCTGCCTGTTGGCGAGCCAGCCGCACCAGTCCTGCCAGCTTTCCCCTCCCTGCCTGTTAGCGAGCCAGCCGCACCAGTCCTGCCAGCTTTCCCCTCCCTGCCTCCCTGCCATCCGCCCTCCCTGCCGCCCTGCCTGCCAGCCCTCCCCGCCTGCCTCGCTTTCTCCTCACCTGCCGGCCAGCCCTCCCTGACAGCCTTTCCTTCCTTCCTCCTCCTGCCAGCCAGCCACGCACCACACCTTCCAGACTTCCCTCCCTCCCAGCCTCCCTGCCTGCCAGCCCTCCCTGCCAGCCCTCCCTCCCTCCCTCCCAGCCAGCCAGCCACGCACCAGTCCGGCTGCGTGGCCCCCGCGGACGAGGTGGCGTTCAGGGGCATGAACACACGATGGTAGGACCGGAAGTACATGTCGGCGTCGCCGTCCTGGTGGGTGCCGGGGCGGCTGCTCTGCGGCATGTCAGTCTTGGGCGGCGTGAAGTCCGTGTTGCCCGCCGGGTAGACCACCACCTGGGTAGGGGAGGGCAGAGCGCAGAGGCCGGCGTGTGTGCATGGTAAGATAAGCAGTAAGTAACAAGTAGCACGCACGCAGCACCTCGTGTGTTTGGGAAATAGGGACAGATAGTAGCACGACGTGCGCGGTGCTTGTACGAAAGCGGCGCCGGGATGAGGCGGCACCGGCGGCGCGCCACGAACACCGAATGTCTGTGGTGCAGCGTAAGCAGCATTGCGTGGTTGGGAGGCGAGCGCATGCCGAGTGGTGGTGCCGGGCGCCAGCGCCAACGGAGCTCGCGACCAGGGCCAGGGGCAGGGCCAGCGACCCCTGCGCCCTGCGTCCAGCTCCTACGCCCCAGGGTGGGAGGGAGGCGAGCGCATGCATGCCAGGTGTGCCGCATTGTGGTGCCGATGCAGGGACGGGCGCCAGCGCCAACGCAGCGCACGACCAGGGCCAGGGCCAGCGGGCGCCCGCGGTCTTTCCTCTGCGCGTCACCGCAGGCGCGCGTCGCGCAGCCTGTGAGCCCCTGTGCTTCCACGCCCCAGGGGCCCGGCCTCCTCGGCTTGGCTCGGCATGGCACGGCACCCCGCCCAGCTCAGCCCCAGCGCACGCGCTGCCGGCGGCCCTGGGTGCTATGAGCGCCAGCTGGGCTGGGCTGGGCTGCGCATCCCTAGCAGTTGGGCTGTCGGACGGCGACCCATGCGGGCGCTGGCAGCCCTCGGCGGCGGGCCCAGGCCCCAGGCCCGGCCGAGCCAGGTGCCAGGCTGCGCTACCCCCCGCCTGCCCGGGCAGCCAGGCCCAGCCCACGCCCCACGGCCTGGCCCCGCATGCACGCGCGTCAGCCCTGGGCCGTGTCCACGTGGGCGGCCGCTGGCGGCTGGCGGGGAATGGCTGCGGCTGCGGCCCCTGCGCCAGCCATGTGGGTCGGGTGAGCACCGCGCCAGCCCGGCCCGCCCACGCCCCTATCCGGCGTGAGGCTGGCGGGGTGCTGGGAGCGGCGCCGTACGCTGTCAACTGGGCTATGGCAGGCCGGATGCCGGCCGGCGCATTGTGGGTCGGGCACGCGGCCAGGCCCCCGGTCCGCCCGGGCCCTGGCCCTTGCACGTGTGCCTCGCCCCGGCTCGAGACTTGAAGCGCTGAGCCGGGCATCCATAAGCGTTGTGGCGCTAGCTCACGTTGGGTTGCGTGCCGCGCGCCACCAGGAAGTATATGTTGTCCATGGGGTTTGCGTCCACGCTGCCGGTGCTGTCCAGGCGCCAGAACTCAAACAGGAGGTACGGCCGTCTGCGCAGTGGGAGTCGGCGAGCCGGGAGCCGGGAGGCACAGCGTGTTGGTTCCGGGCCTACCGGCACAGGGGCGGGTTTGAGGCGCTGCTGCAAACCGACCGGGTGCGATGAGGCTGGCGTGGTGTGGGGGCGAGCGTGCGGTGGTCGCTGCACCACGCATGACATGCGCCTCACCCGCTCCCAACTGCGCTGCAAGCGTCAGACTGCTCCAGCATGTCCTTTGTTAGCCGCCAATAGTCGCAGAAGCCAGCATCCAGCTCCTCGTTCACCTCTACCAGCTGGCTGGGCGTCAGCGTCACTCCTGCCTGGCGTTCCCGCCGCTGCCGGCACATATTGCCTAGCGTAGGACGAGCGACTGCAGGGCGGAAATAGAGAGCTGTTGACGGTCTGCAGCGAAACCACCGCCTCAACGCGTGGCCTTAGCCTCACCAGTCAAGAGACATAGAGCCCATACGCATAGCTGCCACCAGCGCGCTCCCATATCGTGTGTTGTAACCAAAAAAGCTCAGCAATCCTCCAGATGCTTTCTGGCTTGCACACGACGCCGAGCGACTGCTACGACTGCAACAATCAAGAACTTCGGATGAAACGCTCAGGTCGTGCACAGCGCGAAGTAAGCGGTCTCACGTCTCAGCGTCGGTTGGGGTTCTGTTCAAGCGGGCGACTTGATATCATAACGATGTGGTGATTTACAAGGCCGCAGTGGGCTACGGCTGTCAGGATGAGTGAGACGCGTGGCGTAATGGCGTGTGGGGGAGTCCCAGCACAGAAACACATCAAGATGAACCAGCGCTTACTCAACGAACAGGCTAAACGGCACGGGGCGTGGAGGTGAAGGCGACGGCATGTGCGCGGCACGAACCCGGCAAAACCCGATCCTGGTCGCGGCACGCGGCGGCCCGGCCTTGCACAACGTGCAACGGGCCCGCTTGGGCCTGAACACAGCTAGTTATGCGATATAGTCTCTCCAGGTCTCTACGGTTTGTTGCACGCAACTCTGCTTCTCAATTTGCGTGTCGTGCCCCGCTAACCCTGTCCAGGTCGACTTGGTAGCCACGGCCGCAGGGTCCCTCCGGCCATAGGTTTAGTTACCTGAATCGCAGTCTCACACGCGCTCGACCCCAGGGGACCTCCCCTGCTCGAACTATCAGTCGAGCCCTTTCCATCCCCGCTACCCCGTAGCTTCCCGTCGCCCTCGGCCGCCCTCCGGCCTCCTTCGCCGCCGGCAACCGCGCAAGGTACCCAGCTTACTTGCTTTCATCTTTCACCTCCAAGGCCCTATTCGTACTTCCCCCGCCAACGAAGGTCACGCGTCTGTCGTGCCTCTCTCTGCGGTCCGATCCACTGCAACGCCTTAGACCCCTGGTTTGCGGCGATTCAGCCAGTAGCGACGAACAGTGACAGAATGTGCCCTTGAAGTGACGGCTCAGGTGGGTCCTGCATCCCCGCCACAGCAGGCCGGCCTGCAGCGGGGGCGGGGCAAGCCAGGGGAGCGGGGTGGGTGGGGTTGCACAGTTGGCAGTCCCACAATCCGATGCAGCGCTGCGAAGACGCCGCGCTACTACTCCAGCGTCAAATCGGCTGTCATTATTATAGCTACAGGCCGCCTCTGCAACGTATTCAGTGCGAGTTATGGGCGCATGCCCCCTTGGTAGACACGAGACGGCCTGCGACCGGCATTTGACGTAGCTCAAAATGTTTGAATGCATGCGACCTGGTGCTCAGCGCGCACTGCTTTTGGGCTCGCTCTTGCTCTTGCTGGCGTCGCGCGGGTACGCTGGACCGCAGATGCAATCCATCTCTCAGCTAAGAAGCGACCTGGAAGGCAGCGGCCGCCAGCTGAAGCAGACGTATGGTGGGTTGCGCGTTCAAGTACTGCATCGGCATTACGGCCGACGCAGCTTGTGCACTCCCGCACTGTGCGTCCTTCTCCGTGCGGATTCCGGGCTTGGCAAAGCGCACTCAACCGAACTCGTGCTGTCCCAACTCCTGGGCGACAACAGGCGCGTCCAGCATCGTCCCGTTCGTGGTTGATGACTCTCCCTGCGTTTCATTCAACGGCGACGACGCCAGCCCAGGTATGCAAACGTGGCAGCGGGACATGGCCCAGCGTGCCAACCCCTTCCCCTTCAACCCACACCCCCACGTACTCCTTCCTCTCACACAGTTATGGCTTCCGATGGCAGCGTCGTCGGTTACGCTACTGTGCACTCCAATGGATACGATAACTCGGGCTTGTCCGTGATGCGCGTGGACGTCGTGACCATCATGTCCAACCTCTACTTCGCTAACCCCCGCGCCGCTGCCACTGCCGGTGCCGGCGAGCTCACCAACCTGCGAGCGGCTTTGTCTACAGAGCTTCCCGATGCTTGCCCCGCGTCCACGCCCGCCGAGCTTATGTATCGCCAGGGCACGGCTGTCGAATGCAACCGCCGCCGCGCTTCCCTGGACATCTCGATGCCGACCTCCCTGTTCAACTGCACCACCGCCACCACTGAGGACTTTGCGCTGGTTTTCTTCCTTCAAGTCGAGGCAGACCTGGCGTCGCAGGTGCGGGAAAAGACGATATCGTCGTGCCGCTCAACAGGCCGGACGACCGTGGACGACCCCGCCGGCGTCTTGCGGCCCTCGCTCCTCAGTCCTGACCCAGCCCAGCTCCCTGACGTGATTATCGAAACCCTTACAACCCCTGCCGATACCCGGTACTTCAACCCCGGCCCCCACGGCCGGCCCCTCCCCGCAGGCCTGCTCGCCGGCTTCGGGCGCGCCTTACAACGCGGGCGGCATGTACAACGTCATTTCCCCCGGCTGCTCCTTCGTAGCCGTGACCGCGGAGGTGCGCCATGCTCATGCTACTCCATCCCATAGTGATTCTCCAGAAGTCCGGATTGCTCCATGCGGTCTCAAAGCCATCATCAGCACCATAGGTGTCCCCTACCAACCCTATCACCACCGTCTTGACCGGCAACAAACCGCCCCTCGCAGTGCAAGCCCAGTACCTGCGCCGTGGACACCAGCTCGCTGTCGGCCGAGGCGCTGCTCACCGCGGCGCTGGGCTCCACCGGCCGCCTCACGGGCGCGGCGGGGCGCGCGCAGCAGCGATCGAGCTCCGGCATGGACAGCGGCATCTCGGGCACCTCGGCGGCGGTGGTGGGCGGCCTGCTGGGCGGCACGTGAGTGGGCTCTGGGCGTGAAGGCCTGACAGGGAGGGGCGCACTGGCGTGGGATGCGTGCCACACGCACATCCCGCGCGCCACCACCAACGCCACGCGCCGCTCCCTTGGCACCCAAATATCCCGCAGGCTGCTGCTAGTGGCGCTGCTGGTGGGCTATGTGCTGCTCAAGCGCGGCCCCTGGGCAGCCCCGGCGGCACCGGCCGGCGCCGGTGGGTCGGCGCCGGGCGCCCGCGTTGCTCGGCGCGCCAAGTCCGTCGCCAGCGACTACCTGGATGCGGACCGGTACGACTCGGAGACCGACACCGACCAGCCCGCCGCTGCGGAGCGGCGCGAGAGGGGACGGGCGGGCGGCGTGCCGCCGGCGGGCTGCCTGCCGCGGCCCAGCGAGCTGCTGTCCATGGGCGCCGGCCGGTGGCGGGACAAGTTCGGCGGCGCTGCTGGCGGCGCCGCCGCTGAGCGCAACCAGCTGCTGCTGGACGACGGCGAGTTTGCGCGCTCGAGCGGGGCGGCGGCGTCGCCGCCGGCCACACCCAGCGGAGCCGCGGGCCAGGCGGCGGCGTCGCCCGGCTCAACCCGCGCTCCGACTCTGTTCGTGGGCCTGGGCTCCATTCCGGCGCCACCGCCGCTGCCCAGGGGCGCCGGCGGCGCTCCGCGCCGCGGCCGCGGCTCCGTGCCGACGGCGTCGACGGTGCCGCTGGTGCTCGGCAACCGAGGCGCCGGCGCCGCCGACCCGGATGGGGCGTCGCAGGACCTGCTGCCGCCGCCGGACGCCGCCGCCGTGTTCCTCAACCCTCTGGCGATGATGCGCCGCCGGGATGGGGACGTCAGCGGCGGCGGCAGCGGGGCGGTGTCGCCGCGGCACGCCGCCGCGCTCGGCGCCTTTGCCGTGCGCCCGCCGCCGCTGGACGCGCTGCAGTCGCCCAAGCGAGCGCCGCCAGCTGGCCGCGCCGGCGCCGTGGCGGAGGCCCTGTCGCCTCGCGTGTCGGCAGGCGGCGGCGGCTCGGTTCGTGCGCTTGGGGGCAGCGGCGGCGCGATCGAGCTGGCGGCGGTAGCCGGGGCACCGCGGGGCGCTGAGTCGGCCGCTGGCGAGGCTCCTGCGGACACTCGTTGATGCTTGGGGGCTGTTGAAGCGAGCGCATGAGAAGTGTTGTGTTGATGCGAAGGGGTGTACGGGCTGCGCGGGCGCTGACAAGCGCTGCGCTGCCTGTCGTGGGTTGGGTGCGTTGCATCGGCACGGACGAAGTGTTGCTTTGGAGGCATGTATCCTATAGCTGTGCTATTACAATACTGTTATGTGCTGTGGGCGACTTGGCGTGCTTGCTGCACGCCGCCGCTGCCATATGCATTCATGAAGGGCCAGGGCTGACGAAGGGAAGCGCGGCGCGGGTTGGGTTGTGCATGCATCTACGCGGCCTGCCACAGGACACTTGGTGTGCAAGGTCTTACAACACGTACGCACGCATCGAGCGTGTGAAACTGGTGGATTGGTGCATTGTATCTGACAGCGGACCACGACGATAACCGTGAGCGGTGGGCTACCGCGGGCATGGAGGTGGCCGCCGGCGTGGGGTTTTGGATAACGTGCCAGGCGTGAGACCTGCGCTTGTTACTTCGCAAGATGGAGGAAAGGTGTTCCTCATGCACACATGCGGCGTTCTTGTGCATCATCGAGCCTGGTGTAGCCGTGTGCAGGTCCACAGTGTAACACGACCGTCTGTTGGCTTCGCTTTAGTTCAACCTATCATAACCTAGCCGGTGCCGGGTGACGACGTGGGTGATGGTGAGTCCAAACTTGTCCCAGCTGCGCATGTGTGAATGGCTCGCCCCCCAAAGAGGCCACCCTGACCAGACGCAAACAGTCGGCCATTATGCGGATGTCGCCGGGACTATTTGAGAGGTCTCGGGCACGCCGACATCCGTGCCCTCACCCCACGGGCCGGACCTAGCCGCCCGATCTGCCTTTACGGCAGGAATGCACATCTCAATGCACGCCGCCGCTGCTGCCGCTCTAGCTGTGTCGCGACCGCTTGCGGCGGCCGCTACCACCCCCTCCGCCGCCGCCGCCCGGCCCATCGCCGCCCCGCCCATCGCCGCCGCCAGGGCTGAAGCAGGCCGGGCGCTCAGCCCCGAGCAGCTGGGGGCACAGCAGCAGCAGCATGTTAAGAGCAGCGTTGAGGTCACGTTTGGCGGCGGGAGGAGGGGGATGGGCAGGAGCGTGCTGTTACGCTGCCTGTGTTGTTACCGCGCAGTCCCGCTGCTGGTGATAGATACCCATTCACCCGGCCACTCAGTCACCCACCCATAGCCTCGCGACACTCACTCCACGCCGTGCCGCAGCCTTGGCAGAATTGCACGCCATGAACACGCCGCGCCCCAAGTAACATCTCCGCATGCAGCCGGCCGCACCCGCAGTTGTTGCAGACCTGGGGCGTAGGGCAGGGGCCGCGCACGCTCCGTAAGACTTCGAACAAGCACCTCAGGCTCCCTTTCTTGCAGACATGCACTTTACACGCCACCGCCCACCCAACACCGTTCGTACCTGCGAGGTGCGGCACTCGTCGATGATGACCACGTGCCGCGCATACCGCGCATACGACACCCGCCACGCGGCGCGGGGCGTCACCACGGAGACCGCGGAGCGGCAGGCGCGAGGCATTCCCGACGTGGCGGTCCGGCACAACATGAGTCCGGCCGCGCAAGCGTTCCTGGTGCGTTCGGCATGCACGGCAACTTGCTCGGCCACCTCCCTCACACCCCACCCCACCCGGCTGAGCTGCTAATTGCATAGTGCTGGATTGTCACTCCACCGTACGCGGCGCACAGCGGTTCCCAACCCCGCCAGGGATCAGGTAAAGGTGAAGTCAAGAGCATGTGCAAGCCCAGCCTTGTAGACTGTGTGATAGTGTCAGCCGTCTGGCTGTGCAGGCCACGAGCCCCACCCTCCACAGCTAGCCACAGCGCTGCCACAGCTGAATCTCCCCTGCCCAGGCGGCCTCCTGGGCTACCCGTAGTTCACCCCTTCCAGCATTCTTAGCGCCTTGACAATGTAGTCTGCTAAACTTACCATGCATTCTACGGAACGGCACCACAGAGCGCACGTCGGCCTAGGCGGGTTCACTGCCCAACCGTGGCATGCCGATTGACATGCCAGCACCTGTCACAGGTTGGCATGGGCGCTTGTCTATAGGCGTAGTGTATGGTCTGACGTAGAGTTGATGTCAATCGTGAAGTAAAGCAGCTCCTTTTGACGTTTTGTGTCATCTGAGCTTCGAGGCCCTCCAAGCGGTTTGCTTTGCTCCTTGCTCATCACATAATAATTACAGATGAATCTGTTATATTTGCTTACCGCTAAAATTCCTTCTCAAACTGAGCCCGCAAACATTTCAGCTTAACTCGAGCCAGCCCTTACCCTGCCAACTTACTGCATCGTTATTAACTATACTGAACGTGTCTGTGTGGTCGCCTAATCAAAGGGCAAGCGCGGCACCATGCGACACTTGGCTCGCAGCGTCGACACACGCTGAGGATGGGGTAGCAGACCAGCGAGATGGCGACAATGTTCGCGGCGCCACCAGGCCTCCCGCCGGCCATGGAGGTACGCGGCACGCCGCGGTCCCCAGCCGCGTGCAGCATGCCCCCTGACCCTTACATCGTCCCCCCGCAGGGCCTGGTGGAGGATGTGCCGCTGCAGAACCCCAACCTGCTCACCCACAACCGGGTGTATAGCAAGGTTGGCAACACGCGCATCCTCCAGCTGGAGCCGGCGGTGCTCAACTTCGGCGGCTACACCGTGGGGCAGGTCCATGCTCAGACGCTGCGCATCCGCAACGTGCGCGCCAGCGGCACGCGCCTCCACATCATCCCCCCTAGCACGCCCTTCTTCAAGGTGAGACCCTCCACGCGCACCACCGGCGCGCCCTGCCGGAAGCCCGCCCCGGGCGCCCTCTCAACCCCGCCCCCGCTCCGCGCCGGCTCCCGGTCCGCGCCAGGCGACGTGCGACAACAAAAAGGGCCTGCTCGCACCGGGCATGGTGGAGGAGGTGCTCGTGGAGTTCTGCCCCAACGCCCACCGCTACTACTATGACTGCATCCGACTGCACGCAGAGGTGCGCACGCGTGTACCCCGGGGCGGAGCCTGGCTGGCTTGGCTGGCTGGCTTGGCTGGCTAGCTGCCTGGCTGGCCGGCGGGCGGGCGGGCGGGCTGCCTCGGGCGGGCGGGCGGGCTGCCTGGCTGGCTGGCTGGGGAGCTGCCGCGGTTGCAGGCACTCCCTGGCGCACTCCCTGGCCCGGGCAAGCACGGGGCGCCGCCGCGCCGGGCACGTAGCCCCTCGGGCAGTGCCCGTGGGGCCAGGGGCGTTCCACGGTGGACTGCGAGGGCCGAGGCGGCTGCCGGGGGGGGAGCCGAAGCCTTGACAGCCCCTGGCAGCGCCCCTGGCAGCGTCCGCGCTCGCTGCCGCCTCTGGCACCCCAGTCCTCGCTTCGCAGACGGTTCCCATGCCTGCCCCGCATCCACACGCCCTATTCCCCTTCCTCCTCCCCTCCCTCCCCCCCATCCCCAGGAGGAGAACCTGCTGGTGCCCATCCACGCCTACCCGGTGCCCAACGAGGCTAGCTTCCCGTCCCGCGTGGACTTTGGGCGCGTGGCGGTGGGGCAGGAGGTGGCGCGCAGCCACCGCCTGGAGTGCAAGGTGGGGCGAGCGAGGACAGCGGGCGGGGGAGGGGCTGGGGAGGGGCGGCGAGGATAGCGGGCGAGGACAGGCGGCGGGGCTGGGTGTGTAGTGAAGATGGGACGGGGCTGGGTGCGGTGGGCAAGGGACGCGGCGGCGCCGGGGCTCGGCGCCTCAGCTGTGGGCTGACCCGGTGCGCCGCCACCTGCTGCCGCTGCCCTTGGGGTCCGCAGGTGCCTGTGGACTTTGAGTTCGAGGTGGTCGAGCTTGAGCCCAACCCTTGTTTCAAGGTGGGCAGCGCAGCGGAGGGGCGCAGCGGAGGGGCGCAGCGGAGGGGCGCAGCGGAGGGGCGCAGCGGAGGGGCG
>BDDC01002402.1:1305-13349 GCA_001662425.1 Chlamydomonas sphaeroides | reverse complement strand
GGCAGTGCACCCAGGGGCGGTGGCAGTGCACCCAGGGGCGGTGGCAGTGCACCCAGGGGCGGTGGCAGGGCACCCAGGGCGAGGGCGGCGAGGGCCGCTGTGCGTGTGACACAGCACGCCGTCCGCCTTGGCGCTCGTGCCCTCCCTCCTGGCACGAAACACACCCGCTGCCCGCGCGCCCCTCCGCCCCCCGCCGCCAGTCCGCCGCGCTGGTGGACCTGGACGCTATCAGCCGCGCCAAGGACTCGGCGCTCAAGAGCCTGGAGAACATGGGCTACCGCTACGAGGTGCGGCGGGAGGGTGAAGGGGTGTTCAAGTGTTAGTTAGAACAGAACTTCCCGCGGCACAGGAGGGAGGATGTGGGGGAGGAGCCTGCAGGGGCGCGGGCGCGGCCGCGGCCGCGGCCGCACGGCCCCAGCCCAGCCCCGTCCTGCCTTGCTGGGCTTCGATCCCACCACGTCCAACCCCCAACCCATCCCCCCCCTGCAGGTGCGGGCGCTCAACTTCGCGGCCGCCTCCATGCGCCTGGTGGCCTCCAGGTGCGGGCGTATGTGTACGGTGTGTACTGCAGCCGTACGGTACGATTGTCGGCAAAGCGACACCCGACACCAACCTGGCCATCGCGTCCCCTCCTTTCCCTCCCCCTCTCTCCCCCTCCCTCAATGCAGCCCGCATCTCCCCGACGACCCCGTGGAGGCCATCATCGCGCTGCCCAACAACCAGTGGGTGGTGCGCGTGGCGCCAGCCGGCGGCTGGTCCAGCCCCCACAACGCCGGCCTGCTGGCGGGGGTGGTTGTGCTGGCGGTGGCGCTGGCGGCGCTGGTGATGGCGCTGCTGATTTCCAGGTGCGGGTGTGGAGGGGGAAGGGGAGGGGAAAATGTCTAGGGTTCGTGTGAGGGCGGGCGTGGCGGTGGTGATGGCGCTGCTGGTGTCCCCTGAGGGGTGGGGTGGCGGGCGCTGCAGCCGAGGTGCGGGGGCGGTCGGGGTCAGCCGCGGGAGGGGCTGGTGTGGGGGAGCGGGAAACGCCTGGGGGTGTTGCGTCAGCCGGAGGAAGGGGCTGGTGTGGGGGAGCGGGCCGGGGCTCGCTCCCGGAAGCGGGCCTCTGCCGACAGCCCTCGCCTCCCGCTTCCTCCCGCCAGGCGGCGGCACCAGATGCTGCTGGAGGCGCTGCTGCCCAAGGACGTCATCGCCGACCTGCACGAGCACAAGGGCTCGCTCACCGGACCGCGCATCCTGGAAGCGGGTGCGGCCTGGCGACAGGGGCAGGGGCAGGCGCAGGCGCAGGGTCAGGCGCAGGCGCAGGAACACAGATGGGAGTGGCGCGCTTGCCTGCGCCGCCCGCTGTCCGCCGCCCGCCGTCCGCTGCCCACCAGCCCCGCGTGCGCCCCGCTGCCGCTCCCTCTCCCCTGCCCCTCCCCTCTTGCTCCTTCCCCCGCCCCTCCCGCTTCCCCCAGAGACCACCGCGGGGCTGCTGCTGGGCATGCTGGGCCAGCTGCTGGCCGGCACCATGCCAGACCTGCGCGACGTGGTGTTCGCGCGGCAGGCCATCCTGAGGTCCACCGACATCTACCAGGTGGGCTGGGCTGGGCTGGCAGCAGGCGTTGGGAGCAGCGTGGGCGCAGCCGGCAGGGCGCCCGAGTGCGCGCGCGCCGCCGGGGCCTGCCGGGGCCTGCGGCGCCGGGACGGGGACCGCGGCGGCACACCGCCCGCCCGCCCGCACACGCGCCTCCGCCAGCCCGCCGCCGCCGCATGCGCCCCTCTCGGCATGCGCCCTGCTCGACCCCGTCCGCGCGGTTGCGCCCTGAAACACACCCTCTTGCCGCTGTCGCCCGCCCGCCCGCCCGCCCGCCCCCTTGGCCCTTGCGACCGCAGCCGCACGACCTGGCCCGCCACCTGCGCGACGCAAACCTGGACGTGAGAGCGGCGGGCTGGTTGCGGGGCGCCGATGGGGTGGGAGGCTTGAAGGCCGCGGAGGAGTGAGCTGCGGAGGAGTGGTGGCTCGGGGAGCTCGGGCGCTCCGCATCTCTGTGAAACCCTAGAACCCGCTAAAACCCTGAAACCCGCCCGCCACCTCTTCAGCACGACGTGGCCCGAGCGCTCATGGCGCAGCTCGGCCATTCGGTCCTACGCGGCTCCATGTTTGGCGACGAGGGCGATGAGCATGGCAGCGGCCTCGACGAGGGCCGCGACTCGTGCGAGGGCAGCGACGGTGAGGGCGGCCGCTGCGACTACTCGATCGCGGACGCCGAGGAGGCTGCGCTGTCGCCGTTTGGCACCGCCGCCGCGACGGGGGTGCCCGGTCAGACGCATGCGCCGCAGCACGGCGACTGCACAACGCTTTTTGGCGCTCTGTCCTACATAATGACGCCGGCGCCGCCCGGCTGCGGACGGCGCGCGAGCGACATGCAGCAACTCGGCAGCGGAGCCCTCCTGCAGTACACCGGTTTGCCGTACGCCGCCGTGGCAGCGCCCGGCGGCGGCGCGACGTTGCCCCTGGCGCACGTGCCGAGCAGCGGCGCCGGCGGCAGCAACAACGGGGTCCTGGCGGCCGCCGACAGCGCGACGGCGGCGCCAGGTCTGAGCCCCCGCGGCGGCCCAGTCCTTGGCGGCGCCAGCTGCAGCGAAAGAGGCCGCGTGGGCAGCAGCACGGGCGCAGCCGATGGCGTCGCCAAGTGGGTGTCTGCGGCGGCGGGGGTTTGCCTAGCTAGGCTAGGACGGGCACGCTTGCTCAGCTAAGACCGGCCGCAGCCCGCACGCGTGGCCCAGAAGCCCTGGCCACCGCTGTCGAGCCTCCGGCCCCACGGACCTCGCCCTGCGTTCCCGGGCCTCATCGCGCAGGCGCCCCTGACCCGCTGCGGCCTTGCGCGGCCACCCTGCCCTGTGCCGCCACCCTGCCGCAGCATTGCCAGCCCCGGCGCCGCCGCGGCCCCGGGCGACGAGGTGACGCCCCGCGCCGGCAGCACCACCCAGAGCTTCCTGGTACGCACCGTGGCCTTCTTCCAGAGCAAGCCGTCAGTCATCGCCGCCGCCGCCAGCCTGGGGCCCGCAACCACGGGTAGCCTAAGCAGGGTCATGTCCATGGAGCATTACCTCCAGAACAGGCACCACCAGCGCGCCGGCGCGGCGCTGGATCCGGCCGCCGCCAGCCAGCTGCCGGGCCCGCTGGTCTCGTCCACCGGTAGCGGCATCTCGTCATCGGCCAACACCGGCTTCGTCGCCGTTGTCGGTGGCGGCGGCGCGCCGCAGCGGCCGCGCTCCCACATCATCACCCCCGTCGCAGCGGCGGCGGCGGCAGCGGCATCTGCCACGGGCACGTTCTTCCGCCCGCGGCTGCCGTCCCTGGTTTGTGAGGAGGGTGAGGTGGCAACGCTGACTCAGGATCCGGCGGCGCCCGCCGCCGCCGTCCCCGCCGCCGCCGCCGCCCCCGCCAGCACGGGCGGCGCGGCCCGGCGCTTCTCGCGGCGCAGCTCGCTCCGCACGCTGCTGGCCGCCGTCACGGGCGCCGCGACGTTACCGTCGCAGTCGTCGGCAATGATGATACCGATGGCGGCGTCCGACACGGCGCCTGAGACCCGCGACACGGACGCCGCGGCGCAGGAGCTGTCGCCGCGGCCGGTGCGGCGGCCGCCGCGCAAGGCCGCCTCCTCCCTCGCCATCGCCGGCGGCACTCGCCTGGGGCTGCTGTCCGCCAAGGAAGCGGAGCTCGTACCTAACGTCCGAGCCGCATCGCTGCGCCCCAGCGCCGCCGCCATCGCCGCCGCCGCCGCCGCGCAGCTCGCGCGCGACGTCAGCGCCCACCGCCGCGGCAGCGCCATCGGCGGCGCCGCCGCCGAGCCGGTCTTTGGCCGCGAGAGCCGACGCAGCCTGGCGGTTGAGGCTCGCCGCAGCCTGGCAAATGGGGACAGCAGGCGCAGCGTCCTGGGGCTCAACGCGCCCAACACGCTCACGGGCATGGGCATGGGCATGGCCACGGGCGGCGGCGTGGCGGCATCTTCGGGCATGGCCACACGGGTACACAGCATCGCGCCGCCGGCGGCCATCATTGAAGAGGTGCGCCCGCAGGCAGGCGGGGACCGGGGAAAGGGGCCGCAGGGCGCAGTGGCGGTGCGGGCTGGGGCAGCACTGGGGGTGGGCGGGGGCTGTGGCCAGTGCCACGGGTGCCAGGGCGGGGGCAGGCGCGCCCACGGCGCCCGGGCGCCCCGGGTGGCGGGGGAGCGTATCGGCTGCGCTCGTGCACACCGTGGTGTGCGCCTGCCAGCCCAGTACCCCATGCGAAGGCGGAGGCCCCAGCAGCATGCCGAGCACGCCTCGGGCGGCGCCTGCTGCCGCAAACCCCGGCCCCGGCTCCCCGGCCCTGCCGCCCCGCCGCCCCTACGACACAGGTAGAGCGGCTGCTCGCCATGTCGGACTCGTGGCAGGTGCGGCCCGTGTGGGGGGTGGGGCGGGTCGGGCAGGACGTCCTAATGGGCGCCCGCGGTTCCAAGCCCGCCAGGGCCGGCCGATCGGCTGGGCGGTGGGGCCCCGGATGTCTTGTTCCGGCGCGATGCCGACACGCGCCGAGCCCCCCATGGGCGAGGGCGCCGGAGCCAGGCCGCCATTGGCGGGATCCGAGCCGCTGGACTTCCTGAGGGGAGCAGCGCGCTCGGGCGTGAGAACGGCTGGCGCGCTGGGGCCCGCCAAGCTCCACAGCGGGGCTCGGCATCACGGCGCACGCTCCATCCCTGCCACCCCGCCCCTCGCGGCGTTGCCCCCCCCCCGCCCGCCGCCGCACCGCGCCCGCGCCCCTGACGTCCCTTCCGTACGCCTTGCCGCGCCGGCACCCCGTACGCCATACGCCGTACGCAGTACAACACGTGGCAGCTGCGCGACGCCACCGACGGCCACCCGCTGTCGGCGCTGGGCTTCTACCTAATCCAGCGCGCGGGGCTCATACAGCGGCTCAAGCTGCGGCCAACCACACTGGCCAGGTGCGGCGGAGCCGGGGCCACGGCCGCGGGGGCCGCGAGAGGCAGGGCCTTTGCGTGCCCCTGGCCTGGTAGCGGGTTTGCCTGGGATGCGGGACGGGCCGGGGCCTGGGACGTCGTGCGGGGGCGGGGGGTTGGCTGGGTGGCCGCAGCGAGTTGTGCCAAGAGGGCCAAGTGCCGCCGTCCGTCTGAGGGGTGTTGGTTGCGGTGCCCCACATGCGCCCCCACGCCGCACCCCCCTGCCTCCGCCCACCTCGCCGCCCTGGCGCCCGCGCGACAGGCTGCTGCGCGCCATCGAGGCCGAGTAGCGCTGTCCCTCACTGCCGCTTCCCCACCCCCCATCCCGCCTCCTCCGCTTCCCTCCCAGGCTGCTGCGCACCATCGAGGCGGGCTACAACGACTGCCCCTACCACAGCGCCACACACGCCGCGGACGTGCTGCAGGCGAGCGGCGCAGCAGCTGGCGCTCTGGAAGGGCCTCGGCGGGGCCTTTGGGGGGCGGGGCGTGGGCCCCTGGGCTGCGACCCTGTATGCAGCAGGGGGTGGGCGGTGGGCGCTGCGTCGCACCGCCTACGTCACGGTCGTGGCGCTGTGCCTGGACCAGGCACCCCGGCCTCGCTGCCCTCCCTCCCTGCCGCCTCGTTTGCGGTGCGCTCCGGTGACACGAACCCTGCCTCCCCTCCCTCCCCTCCCTCCCCCGCCCGCCCCCCAGACGCTGCACGTGCTGCTGCACGGCTCGCAGCTGCACGTGCACTATCTGGACCCCCTGGGGCTGTTCGCGGCCTACTTTGCGGCGGTGGGTGCGAGGGCCGCCTTGCAACCCATGGACGTGCTCCCGCGCTGTCGTCGTCGCGGACTGCGGGGCGGGCATTCTGGTCCCGCTGGAATGCCCCGCCACCGGACACCTCGCTCGGTGGCTCCCCGCCCTGCTGCGCGGCTATGAGGGGCAGGGACCTGGAGCAGCTGCCGTGCTTTCTTGACCGGTGGTTGCCAACCGCCAACTGCCGCAGATCATCCACGACTACGGCCACCCGGGCCTCACCAACGACTTCCTCATCGCCACCGGCGACCCGCTGGTGCGTGCCCCGGGTGACAGGTACCACGCAGAGAAAACAGCGAGCGCTGCAGGCGCTGCGAGACGAGCCAAGGCCCACCTGAATGCATCCACAGCTGCGCCCTCGATCGATGGTCGTCCCCGCACCTCTCTGTCTTCGCTCCCCTCCGTAACCGGCACACCCCACACCCTCTCCTCACCTCTCCCCATCCCACCCAACCCCGCGCAGGCGCTGCGCTACAACGACCGCTCGCCGCTGGAGATGCACCACGCGGCCGCCGCCTTCGGGCTGCTGCGGCGGCCGGGGCTGGACGTGCTGGCGCCGCTGAGCAAGGGCGAGCGCAGCGCCTTCCGCAAGCAGGCGCGTGGCCTGTGAACGCCTGGGAGCCGGCTGCAGCGGCTGCGGGCAGGGGCTGCGGGCAGGGGCTGCCCCGTGCGTTGGCGGTGTGCGAGGGACGGCGGCGGCAAGCCCTGACGCCCGCTGCGCCGTGCGGCTCTGCGCCGCATGCCCTCACGCCCGCCCCCTCAGGTCATTGAGATGGTGCTGGCCACCGACATGAAGCAGCACTTTTCGCTGCTCAGCCAATTTTCCACGCAGCACCGCGTGGCCAGCTACGTGCAGGGCCAGCCGCTGCCGGGCGGCGGAGGCGGAGGCGGGGGCGGGGTAGGGGGAGGGGCGGGCAAGGCGCCCGCGGTGATGCGGTCGCCGACGTCCGGGTGCGTGGGATTTGGGCGGGGGTATGGGCTTGAGCAACGCGGGGACAGGGTCCAGGGCGCGAGGGCCCGGGCTTCACCCCATCATAAACCAAAGGCGGGGGACGGAGGGTGCACGCGTGCGAGCAGGGTGTGGGCGTGCGGGCAGGGCGTGCACCGGGGCCGTGGGCGGCTTGGGCGCGTCAGTGCCGAGGGCGGGGCAGTGGCAGACAGCTGCTGTGCAGGACAGCATGCGGGCCCTGTGCCTGCCTCGGGACCTGCCACGGTCCGTGCCTGCCTCGGGACCTGCCACGGTCCGTGCCTGCCTCGGGACCTGCCACAGTCCGTGCCTGCCTCGGGACCTGCCACAGTCCGTGCCTGCTCTCTCCCATGACTCGTCCGCCCCCGTGTTCGTGCCGCCCCCCAGGGGACACCACCCCGGCGCGGTGGCCCCCGCTGCTGACCCCAGGGACGTGGTGGTCACGCTGGGCGAGTCGTCGCCCACGGCAATCGACCCAGACAAGGCGAGTGCAGGCCTGGGCGGGGGGCAGGGGCGGGGGCCAGGGGCCGGCGGCTGCGGGGGCAGCGCTTGTGCTGGCGCTGGGGGGCTTGGTGCCGTTGGGACGAGGCTGGGCACTGGGCTATGTGTGTGGGCAGGGTGCTGGCGGCGCTCCGTGGGGGCGCGAGGCGCGCGCAAGGGCCCACAGGCTGCGTCCTGCGAGAGCACGTCGGGGGCCAGGCTGTGGCGTGGGCCGCCGTGGCAACGACCCCGGGGCTTCCCGCCGGCAGCACCCTGTCGCCCCGTGTCTTGCGCCAGAGGGGCACCACCAGCACCACCACCAGCGACAGCGACAGCGACAGCGACAGCGACAGCGACATCGACAGCGACAGCGACAGCGACAGTGCCAACGCCAGGGGCAGGGGCAGGGGCAGGG
Organism: Chlamydomonas sphaeroides; assembly: GCA_001662425.1. Lineage (NCBI taxonomy): Eukaryota > Viridiplantae > Chlorophyta > Chlorophyceae > Chlamydomonadales > Chlamydomonadaceae > Chlamydomonas > Chlamydomonas sphaeroides. Next base: position 5,704 of record BDDC01002402.1, on the reverse strand, counting down.
GCAGGGGCAGGGCGCAGCGGCTGGCAGCGCCCGACCCCGGCCCCGGTCTTGGCCCGCGTGCCGTCCGAAGCAAGGATGCGGGCGCAACCGCCTGGCTGCCCCCGGTACCGACTCGGCTGCTGCAAACCCTTACCCCCCCGCCGCAGGCCCCGCGGCCCGCTGACGACAACGAGCGGCTGCTGAGCCTGCAGCTGGCCATCAAGGCGGCGGACCTGGGGCACCTTGGGGAGGACGTCGAAGTGCACCAGCGGTGAGGGGGCGGGCAGGGAGAGAGGAGGGAGAGAAGAGGGAGAGAGGAGGGAGAGGAGGAGGGTCGGGAGCGAGGGTGAGTATGTATCGTGTGGAGAGCGGCGGCCCCCGGGGCTCCTGGGGCTGGGCTACCAGGTGCAGCCGCGGCGGGAAAAGAAAAGAAAAGAAAAGATTACCCTGGGGCTGGGCCGCCTAGGGTGGGTTAAGGGGACGGGGCATCCGGGGTCTAAGACCACCTGCCACCGCCACCGTAAAAGGTGCAGCCGCGGCGGGACGGAGAGGCAGGGGAGGCGGGGATTGGTGCATAAGCAGGCGGGGTGCAGTGTGTTCAACTTTTAGGGCCGAGGTAGAGTGTGCAGAGGGTGCCTCCTGACGGCTGCGCCAGGTGTCAGTTGGGCTCCCTGCCCGCGTGCTCCTCGTGCTGCCGGCCTGCGGCAAGCAACGCACGCGCACACGGCCGCGGCCGCGAACCCACACGCTGCTGCGCCGCTGCTCCCCTCCGCCTGGGCCCTTCCCGGCCCCACCCCCAGCTGGCTGGCGGGCCTGGAGGAGGAGTTCTTCCGGCAGGGCGACCGCGAGCGCGAGCTGGGGCTGCCCATCAGCCCGCTGAGCGACCGCAGCAAGCAGGGCGTCAGCAAGAGCCAGGTGGGCGCTGGCAGCCGAGGCCGCGCGCCGGAGGGCCCACCATGGGCCGAGCCGCTGGGTCTGCCTGCTGTGCGCCTGTTGAGGACGCGGGCAGCTGCAAGCAGCCACCTCGTCTGCACCCGACTGCCCCGGCCGCACTTGGGACTTAGAATCGCTGCGTCACGCGAGGGACTGCGCACGGAGCAATACGGCAAGGTCACGGCCGGTCGACCGCACGGCAGCAGCAGAGCCCCGGCGGCGGCCGCACAACTGACGAGCCTCGAATCCTGCCCCTTTGCAGCCCAGCAGCCGCAGCAGCAGCCACAGCAGCAGCCGCAGCAGCAGCCCCTGTGGTCCGACTGCGTTTGCATGCCCGCCCTCGCGCGCCGGCCCCAGGTCGGCTTCTACGAGTTCGTGGCGCTGCCGCTGGCTCACGCGCTCAGCTCAGCCTTCCCCGGCGCCAGGCCGCTGGTGAGTGGCGGCGGCGAGCCGGGCGGTCGGGGGCGGGCTGGGTGGGGCGAGCACCAGCACAGGCCGCGCCCCTTCTGCTGAGGTTGAGGATGACGATGAGGATGAGGATGAGGATGTTGCACAGCAGTGCGCGGCATACGCTGACCCCGCCCCTTTCCTGATTAAGGCCCCGCTGCCGCCTTGCCGCCTTGCCGCCTTGCTCGGCTCCGCTCCTCGCCGCCCCCTTACCCTCCTCTGCCCTGCCCCTCCTCTGCCCCCAGATGCGCGCCTTCCTCGTCAACTACAACTACTGGCAAGTACAGCGGCGGCGCTATACTACACACTACTATGTGTCGCATTCGAAGCTGTGGCTTTGTACACAGACGCAACCCAGCTGGCAGCCCCCATCTGCACGCACGCGGGCGCGGCAGGGCGGCAGCTGGCGTCCGGAGGCCTGCCACCCCACACGGCCACAGCGGAACAGCGCCGGCGCCGCCAGCCAGGGCTCGCCCGCTGCCGCCCAGCCCCCATCCCCTGCTGCCGCGTCCCCCTCAACCTTGCCCGCTGCCCCCTGCCCCCTGCCGCTGCCGCTGCCCCTCAGGCGCGGCCTGGAGGGCCAGCAGCCCGTGCCCATCGACCCGGGGCCCTCCGCCTCGCAGCTGGCCACCACCCCAACGCTGCCCTCGCCGCTGACATCACCCGGCGGCCCGCAGCCTGCAGCCCTCGGCCACCACGGCGCCCAGCAGCATGCGGCGCCCAGCGGTGCGCAGTCGCGGGCCTCGGGCCGCACCATGCTGACCCAGGGGTCGCGGCCGGCGTCCCGACACCAGGTCGGCGTCGCGGTGGCAGAGGCCGCGGAGCGGGTCTGAGGACGCGTGTGTTGCAGCGCCCATGCCAGCAGCGGTCCCGCAGGGAAGGGACGCAGCGCGTGCGGGCCGCGCGCGGCGTGGGGCGGTGCGGTGCGGTGTGGTGTGGGGCGGTGCGGCGCCGGGCCTAGCTACAGGAACTGCGCACCGTTGCGGCGGCCGGCGGGTGAGGGGGAGCTTGGGGACGGCCGGCGTGGGCCGGCAGCGTGGAGTGCGGCGGCTTGGAGAGTGGGGCGGCGTGGAGTGGGGCGGCCGGGAAAGGGTGCGGTGGCATGGAGGGAGCCGAGATACGGGCGGAGGTATGAGCATATGTGTTGCCTTGCCGACGCACCGCTAGGCGTGCGTGAGCGGGAGACGACGTGCGGGCGTGCGGTGGCGAAGGGCGGCTGCGGCTGCGGCTTGTGTGTGGTTGCTGCGGTGGAGATGACCATTTCTGCATTCAAGTATGCCATAGGTTGGGTTAGCGACCGGAGCGGGCCGGCGCCAATGTGGCTGGCGGGACGCGGCTGGTTACGAGCACTTTGGAGGAGGCAGTAGAGACTGACGTACGGCACTGCAAGGAGCTACGTAGGGATACCATAGTGGCGCCGCCACCTACTTACCTACCTACCCACCCCCCCATTTGCCAGGCGGCCTTGGCGGTGCTAGCTGCTTGATATTGTGAGGCCGGTGACGTTTTTTAATACGCACGACCTTCAAAGTATGCGAGGCTGCGTGCGCCCTTCGTGACGGCGCGCCGGCTGACGGCCGCCACTGATCAGCGCTTGGTAGTCCAATCGCTGTAGCCGCTGCGAAGGCTGCGGCGGCGTCCTGCCCTGGGCGAGTGCCTCGGGGCCACACTGCTTAAATGATTCCTGGACCTGGATGCGTAGGCCGCTCGGTCTGATGTTTTTTGTCTTGGTGAATGTGAGGGGGCGTGATGGCGCTAGCATGTTCGGTTTGTGGGGTTGGGCCGTTAGTTCAGTTGGCGCATTGGGGTGAAGGCTGCGTTGCTCCCGTCCGAGCTACGACCCGGCTGGCTGAGTGATGCTCCCGCTGCCGCCTCGTCTCCGGGCCATTGGCCCGTCGTTATTGGGCTTGCTGCATGCCCTCTGTGCTTGCAATCCCGTCGGAGCTCGGTGGGGCCAGGCGCCGTGGGGCGGACACCACGGGTGGGGCCGCCGCCGGCGCGCTGCTTGCGTTGCACTGCACTGCTGTTGGGCGGTGGGCCGCTGGGTCTGCATGCGGCCTCCTGCAGGCGCCATGCATGGCGCAGGGGCCGCGGCGCTGGCTGCAGCTCGCGTGGCTGCGGGAGCCCGTGTCCTGTTGGCCGCTTTCGCGCCAGAAGGTGCTGCGCTGTAGGTTGTCCTGTGCGCTGCTCCGGCGGCTGCCGGCGTGTGATGGGTTGCGCTACACGTGCAACAAGGGCTGGGATGAGTGACGGTTTGAAGCACGCTTTCTTATGGCCCAATTTAGTAATAGCGTCGCCGTTGCTGGTCTTGGGCAAACGCTGCAAGCCGTTAAGCTCCGGGCTGTAAGGATGATGCACGCAAGCGCCTGCCCTCTCCGGCCAGGCTCTGCTGGTGGATGAGGGCCGATGCGCGAACGGCCTTGTCACGCGCTTCTTGTACGCGTATATCGGCTACACGCCCCTGAGTATTGGAAGTGCGCAGACACCCGGTTCGCGTGCGGGGCACAAGCGATTCACGTGCCAGGCGCCCGCGATACACGCTGTTTACGGACCCTGCGCCCACGAGCTTCCCGTCAAGCATGCATCAGGAAACCAGACGAGCGACGGCTTGGGCAGCATTCAATACCGGCAGACACCACGCACCCAGCCAGCGCCGGACAACTGTACACTACACACGACCTGTTCTCCTAACCGCCGGGGGAACCCAGGACATGGCAGGCATCACCGGAAAGCGACCAGGAGAGGTGGCGTTCAGAAACATCACCTCCTCTGTTGTTCTGTCGTGCAGGCGTTTGGCGTGCCCAGGGGGCCTCTCCCCTGAGCGTGCCGCCACGCCCCCGCCACCGTCAGGATGCAGCAGGCGGCTTACGCGCGCTCGCCACGGATGCGGCGGGCCAGCTGGATGTCCTTGGGCATGATGGTCACACGCTTGGCGTGGATGGCGCACAGGTTGGTGTCCTCGAACAGGCCCACCAGGTACGCCTCCGCAGCCTCCTGCAGAGCCAGCACGGCCTGACTCTGGAAGCGCAGGTCGGTCTTA
>BDDC01002401.1:0-13351 GCA_001662425.1 Chlamydomonas sphaeroides | reverse complement strand
CCTCCCCTCCCCTCCCCTCCCCTCCTGCCCTCGCGCCCCCACCTCCTGTTGCTGATGTGCAGGTGCTGCTCGGCGATGACGCGGCGGCTGATGCGCGAGCGCAGCATCGAGTCGAAGAACGCATCCATGTGCAGGCACTGGCCCACCTGGGGTGGGGGGGGCGGGGTGGGGGTGAGGAGGTGGGGGCAGGAAGGGGCAGGGAGGGGCAGGCAGGGGGCCGCAGGAAGGGGGGCTCATGACGGGTTGCGGCCAAGGGGAGCTGGGAACAGCCCGCGGGGCAGGCGTCGGGCAGGGCCTGGGCGCAGGCACTGCCCCGCCCCCCCTTAACCCCCCCGTAACCCCACCCCGCCCCGCCCCTCGGCAAGCACCGGCCCACCAGCTCCTTGCTCTTGCACTCGCGCAGCCCCGTGGCCAGCGAGTCCAGCATGGGGGCTGCGGGGGCGGTGGCGGGGCGAGATGAGGTGGGGTGAGGTGGGGCCACGGCAGGGGCCGGTGGGCTCGGGCAGCAGCGCGCTCTGGGGAAGGCTGGTCGAGTGCTGGCTCCGCCGGGCACCCCGTGCTGCGGCGGCGGCGCAGGGCAGGGCGGTGCGCCGCCGCCCCGCTGCGGAGCGCAGTGCGTCGCATCGCCAGGAGCGCAGTGCGTAAGCGCGTACGCCCTGCCCTGCCCTGCTGCCAGCAGGTGGCGGCAGCGACCACACTTGAGCTTTGTGAGGGGTCGTTGAAAGGGTGTTCAAAGCGTGAAGATGAACAGAACCGTGTGTGCAGTGCGCCGCCTCGCACCGTGCTGGTGGGTTGTGCTGCGTCAGTCCGTGCGCAGGTGGCGATAGCGATCACACGTGTGCTAGATTGGGGGTCGTTAGTACTGTGTGCAGTCCACTCCGCACCGTGCTGGTCCAGGTGCTGTCGCAGCAGCTGGCTGAACTCGGCGTTGTCCTCCAGCCTGCGGGGGTGGGCGATTCGGGGGCGGCGGGCACGGCAAGAGGAGCCAGTGGGGGGCCTGGTGCCGCCCTGCCGCCCTGCCACACACACACACACACACACACACACACACACACGTGCGGTTGCAGCCTTGCAGGTCCAACGCAGACGACACACCCCCGCCGGCAGGCGCATGCCTCACCAGCATACAGCCGCCCAGGCCGTGCCCTATGCTTCCCAGCGCCCCCCCAATGTGTGGCAGGAGGGCATCCCTAGCCCGGCCATCCCTCCCCCCAGGTCGCAGCGCTCCCAGCTCCTAGGCACCCGGTGCAGCCCCTGCCCCTGCCCGGGGCAGCGCCCTGTGCTCCCCGGCCGCGGCCGACCGCACGTGTGGATGGTGGGCACCCGCCGCAGCGTCTCGAAGGACACGTAGTACTGCGTGTAGACCTGGGGGGGAGGGGAGGAGGGAGGGTTGGATGGGGACAGGTTAAAAGGGGTAGGGGGTAGGGTTGGAGGGACGGAGGGATGCAGGTGCCGCGTGGGCTAGGGCACAGGAGGCGGGACGGGCAAGGCCGAGGCAGGGCGCGGGCGCTTGTAGCCCGCTGCTCGCTCTGGCCTGGGGCGCTGGTCGGGGGCGCTGCCGGAGCGCTGCGCCCGCAGCCCACCTTCTTGATGTGGGGGTTGGTGACCACGATCCAGCTGCGGGCAGGAGGAGAGGGCCGGAGGGGAAAGGGCGGGAGGGGCGGAGCCGTGTGCGGGCGCTGGCTGCCCTGTCCTTCCATCGCCGAGCCGCGCATCGACCACGGCCCCCCCTCACCCGCGGTGCCCCCCCCCCCACGCCTGCAGGTACCGTTGCAGGTCCAGCAGGGTCCACGCCACAACGTACGCCCCCAGCCCACCGCGTACCACATGTTCCTATATCTGGACACACAGCTGCGCACTGCCACGTGGCCCTGCGCACGCCAAGCCTGCCTAAGCCCCCAAATCCTCTCCGCCCTCCGCCCCGCCGCCCCAAGCCCGCTCACGGCAGCAGCTGCAGGTCCAGCAGGCGCCGCGCCAGGCGCTTGGGCAGCTGCGGCAGAAGGGGGCCGGCGGCGGCGCGTGCAAGGGGCAGCGCAGGTGGCAGCTTGCTGGGACCCCGCGTGGGGGGGGAGGGCCACGTGCCACTCGCGCCCCTACCCCACCCATGACGGCCAGCACCTGGCGCGGCACCCCGACCCATGCCACGTTGTGTTGCCCCAACCCGCCGGCCGCGTCGCGCCGTCGGCCCCTGGCACAGCAGCCCCCCACGCCCGCCTGCTGCCCGGCCCCCGCCACGTTGCGGCCCAGCCGCCCACCTCCCGCTGCACGTATCTCGCGCTCTTGAGTATCTTGGCCGGGTCGTTCCACGCATTCTGTGAGAGGCCAGGGGGCCGCGGGCGCACCGGGGGCAACGGCCGGGGTCAGGTGGCATGCGACAGGAAAGTTACGCATCAGGTGGCGGGGGGGGGCAGCCGCATGCGCTACGGCACTGACGACGACAAGCACGCCACCAGGGGGGCCACGGGCTGTCGCCCTCCAGACCCCGGCCTGTGGGCCAGCGGCCCAGCTGCGAGGGCCAGCCGGGCGCGGCAGGGCTGCGCCGCCACCGCAGGGCGGTCCTTGCGTGAGCGGCGCGTGCGCGGCGCAGCCGGGGCAGCAGGAGGTGCAGCTGGCAGCTGGTGGGCGGCAGGTGACTGGGCGGCGTGCCCAGCAGCCATGGGACGGCGCGGCGGTTGAGGCGTGAGGGGCCCCCGCGCAGCCCGCTGCTGCGCCGCCCCTGCGCGCCCGAGCTTGACGCCGCTGGGGCAGCGCCCCGCCGCCGCGCCATCGATCTGTCGCACCCGGCCGAAGCTCAGCATCTGCCGCAGCGACAGCACCTCCACCTCCTGAGCCGCGTACTGCGGGGGTGGAGGCGGTGGGGGGTGGGGGTGGCAGTGCGTGACGGGGGCCACAGGGGCAGAGGCGGTGGGGGAGGCAACGCTGCGCCGCTTGGCGGGGGAGGACGCGGGCGGACGGCGGGGCCGGCCACTAACAGGGCGAGAGCGAGGAGGGTTCGCCATGCGGGTGGGGTTGGGTGACAGCGGTAGCTAGGGCAGCGAGTTGGGCTTGAAGGACAAAGGGCGGCGACGACGGCCGATGAGAGGGCCATGTGCGGTTGGGTAGCTGGACTCTGGACACGCGCGTGGGCTGCTGTGGGGTGCGCGGTCCGCGGGCAGCGGCTCGACAGGACAGCTTCTCCGCCCAGCTGGTCGCGGTAGGTATCTGAGCTAGAAGGCTAGCAATCAAGCGTTGGGGATAGCCTGAACCCGGTGGGGCCGGGTGCAGAGCCGTGGGGGCCAAACGTGCCGGTCGTCAACAACCGGGGGGCCGGGCATGCCCTCACACCTGCTCCACTGTCGAGTCGTAAAATGACTCGCTTTTTATGGTGTTGAGCGAGTACCCGGCCAGGCGCTCGCCTCGACCTGCATGTAGCTGTCGCACCAAGGCCGACAACGCCGAAAGCGGGGCGGCTGCCGCGGCTATGCTTGTCGGCCGCAGCAGCGACATGATGCTGACGTCTAAACAAGGTACTCTATCTAGGGTCGCGGAGGCATGTCACGACTGGCTTCGGCAGCAAGCGCTGCTGCTCTTGCGCTCGCTGCGCGAGGCCACGCGACAGAAGCAACACGTGATAGCGAGTATGGTCGCGTTGGATTCAGCCAAAGCGCACGCACACGTCACGCCGACGCTTGCGTACAAGTACGTTGACAAATGGCAACAATCTTACGCTTGCATACTGCTATGCCTAAGGCAGGCCCCCTTTCGCGACGTGATTTAGCGATCGGTGACACGCGCAAACCCCGTGACGCATTTCCCTATCTTGCCCCGGGGCAGGGGAAGGGGCTCTTGCCTCTGGCCTCCAATACCCCCCTTTGTAGACCCATTGCTGCAGTGCTGTGACAAGCTGAGTACTGATGTTCGCTGCTGTCCTGGCTCTGCAGCTGACCAGGGCTGACCCAAGGCTGCGCCCGGGACATGCTGTCAAGTGTGGCCAGGTCATCGCAGTGCCACCCGACCTCCGGTCAAGCCCCACGTTGGACCATGGTCCATGCTTCTGCGCTGCGCTCTTACTCCACACCGTGGCAACGTCAAGGCGCTCGACTGTGAAAGAATTCCGCCATGCGCGCCACTTCCACACATATGGCAACGCGTTCGACGCAGCCGTCTCCCAGCTTCGGGCCGAGCAGGGTCGCGTTCACCGAGCGACCCCACTCGCCACTGCACCATGCATCACCATACATCGCCATGCATCTTGCGTGACCCGGCGCCGCGCCTCAATACACATCACGGAACAGGCGCTCTTGAATGAAGCATTATGGCCCCTGGCCTGTGGGACCTTTGCAAGATTAGCCAACGGCCTGTGGCCCCGTGGCCTTTGCAGTCAACTGCTACTGCGGCCCAGCGGGCGCAACGAAGAAACCGCAACCGATGACGACACGCAATGTCAGGGCCGCAACTCCCGTCGGACCATGCGTCGCATCGGACCATGCAAGCGCCTGGGTAGACGGTCTAGCCGCAAGTTCAATCTTCCATCCGCCTCAGCCGGCACCACAACGACATTCAAGCCGGCAGGCGTACGGGCAAGCATGCAGTGTGCTGTGCTGTGCGCATGCGGCCATTACGGCATAGGCGCCGTTCATGCATATGTACGGCCGCAACGCGCTGGCGCACAGCATTAACGGTACGCCCAGGCCAACAGTGAAGTGTGGGCGTCTGGCGGCGGCATGACACACACCGCCTTGAGCAAAACAGGAAGCTCCTCGGCCACAGCTCTTGAGACGGCAACCAAGCAAGCGTGAGTGAGTGCTGTCTCCAGTGCTTGGATGGTCTTCGCCCGGCGGGGCGGGCCGGCGCGCCGGCTGGCTGTGCCCCTCCAGCAATGCTCAGGGGCAGCAGCACACGCACGTCTCGTGCATGCACCAACCAACGCACAACGCAGTGCCGCAGCGTTTTACGCGGGCCGCAATGCACAACATACAATAATTGACACACAAATTGATGGCGCGCCGCGCACCTGCGCCCCTCGCCGGCAGCCCCGCACAGTCCTGGCACATCACGCCAGCAGGGCCAGGAATTGATTGACGCTTGGCAAACCTCCCCAGCTGCGCATGGGTGCATGGCTCGCCCCCAAATGAGGCCACCCTGACCAGACGCAAACTTTACTTGATGCCACACGGTACGGCTAGCTTGCGGCAGCTCCCAACGCAGCCTGGTCTAACGGCGCTGGCACCGGAGCCGTCACGCAGCAGCAAGGTACCCAACATGGTGCCGTGGGCCCCGCTCGGGGGTCGGCCGCCGTGCGTCGGCTTGGGACCCGCGCCAACCCGCGCCAACGGACCGACCAAACGATAGCCTCTCAGCGGATCTCTACGCGCTCCGCAGATTATACGGCGCTAGGATACGGTAGGGGAACAAAATAAGCCCGTCCGTGGCCGCAAGCTCACTCTCAGGCGCACCGGCCACGCGACACACGTGCTGTATGTAGGCAATCCTGGCGGGAGGCAGTGCGTGACCCCGCACATCGCTGGCGCTCCGCTCCACAGCCCTGCCTGCCTGCCTGCCAGCCGCCAGCACTCGGCTCCCTCGCTTCGCCGTGCCAGCGCAAAACTGCTGGATGGGATGCTATCGTACAAGCAACCCACAAGTGTCAACCCGCCCATCCACCTCTCTAGCCATGCACGCAGTCAGCAACAGACAACGCCTATTCCCCTGCAACCCCAAGTATGGCTGATACGTGCATCAAGCAGCCGTCCTCTCCAGCCAGGCGATGCCATGCCTACGCACCCCCCACCGAGTGCCAAGCCAGCCAGCCAGCTAGTCTAGCACGGCGGGCAGCTTGGCGCCGTCGCCGCCGTGCGCGGCCTTCCAGGCCGCGATCTCGGCGGGGCTCGCGAAGCGGCCCCGGATGCGCGGCCGCACCTCGGCGTAGTACTTGCGCGTGGCGTAGCGGATGACCTGGGGTAGCAGAGGAAGCGGCAGGGTCGGGGTCGGCGGGGGGCGGCCTCGCGTCTGTGTCCGCCCCTCAGGTGGCAACAATGCGGCGTTGGACAGTAGGGCACCAGCAATGCCCGCCTTGCTTGAGTGGGATGAATGGCGCGAAGCCAGCAAGTCGCACTGCGGCGCCCCCCAACAGTGCACCGCACAGCTAGCGACATGCGGCAGGGCGCTGCGCACACACCTTGTCAAAGTTGCGCCGCTTCCGCTTCTCGCGGTACCGCGCCACGCGCTCCGCCCGCGTCAGCGGCACCTCCTCCTCCTCGCCGCAGCCGCCCGCGGGCGCCGGCGCAGGCGCCGGCGCAGGCGCGGCGTGGACCACCACCACCGTCGTCCTGCGCGCCGCCACCTCGGCCGGGTGCGGCACGTCACCGGCGGCCGCCGGCGGCTGCGGCACCAAGCCAGCGCCCGCCGCCGCCGCAGCTGCCTCCGACGCGCAGCAGGCCGGGTCCCGCAGCTGGGCTCGCCAAGCTTCGCCGGGCGCGGCGAGGCCGCTGCTGCTGCTGCCCGTGCCGCGGTCCAGGAGCGGCTCACAGGCCCAGGCCGGAGCTGCGGGCGGCGGCGCCGTGGCGGCGGCCGCCGCCTGCTGCTGGGGCACGCTGGCGGGGCCGCGCCAGGTCCACTGCTGCTGCGGGCGGGGGTGCAGCGCATGGAGCTGCTGCTGGCGCAGCTGAGCCGCATGGGCCAGGGCGAGGGCCTGCGCCTGCGCCTGCCTGGCGTGCTGCTCCGCCGGCAAGAGCTGCTGAGGATGAGGATGAGGATGAGGATGAGGATGAGGATGAGGATGAGGATGAGGATGAGGATGAGGATGAGTATGAGGATGAGGATGAGGATGAGGATGAGGATGAGGATGAGGATGAGGATGAGGATGAGGATGAGGATGGGGATGGCTGCACTGCAGCGCGGCCGGCGGCATCGAAGGCGGCGGCAGCAGCGGCCCGCTGGCCAGCTGCAGCTGCCGCAGCTGAGCCGGGAGGTGGCACGGCGTGGGGGCAATGAACACAGCGCCATGCGGCGCCGCCAGCGGCACCTGCGGCGGCGGGCAAGCCTGCGGTGGCGGCTGCTGGCGAACAGGCCCCGGCCCCGGCCGCATGGGGTCTTGCTGCGGCTGCTGCGGCTGCTGTGGCTGCTGCGGCTGCTGCGGCTGCTGCGGCTGCTGCGGCTGAGGCAGCGGAGGCAGCGCCAGCGCGCACAGGGCTGGCGCGGGCGGCAACGCCAGCGGCCGGCTGGAGCAGCTGCTGCCCCAGCCCAGGCCAGGCTGCTGCGCCGCGGCGGGCGCCGGCGTGCTCCATGCCGGCGCTGGTCCTGGCCCCGGCTCCGGCTCGGGCGCGGGCGCGGCGGGCCTCGGCGGCAGCAGGCCGACCCACTTGCCGAAACACGCGCACGCGGCTCGGGCGCCTTGCTCCACGGGGCGGCCGGACACGACCGCGGCCTTGGCTCGGCCCCAGACAGGCACCAGCGCAACGCCGTCGGTGTTGTCTGCGGACGGGAAGGCGCGAGGCAAGGGAAAGGTGGGTTGGGGGGTTGGGTGTTTCGTAGGATTTGGTTCACACTGGTGGCAGACACGGCAGGGGGCGAGAGGCGTGCCTCACTTGCCCCCGCAGATGTGGAGCGTGTGGATTGGGGCGCCCTCGCATGGCCCCAGCCGCAGACAGGCCAGCAGCCGCTGCCGAAGCTGGACGCAAAAAGGCCGGACAGCCTAGCGGCGCCCCTTTCTATGCCTCACCCTCGGGCTCCCCGCCCATGCTCGACAGAGCGCTGCCGCAGTGCAGCAGCGCCGCCGTGGCCGCCGCCGCGGCCGCCGCTGCCAGCGGCGCGGCGCCGCAGCAAGTCCGGCCGCCGCCGCCGCTGAAGCTGGCGCTACCCTCCCGGTCGATCAGGCCCCAAGGCGGCCGGCCATCGCCGCGGCTGCCGTCGACGCTGCTGCGCTCGCGCGGGGCCAGCGCGTCCGGGACGAGCAGCACCTCCTCCTCGCCCTCGCCCTCGCCCGCGGCCTGCGGCCGCGCTCCGGCGCCCGCGCCGCCGCAGCGGTCGCAGCAGATGGCGGTATGCGATTCAGGCAGGTCGGGCCCGACATCGGCCGCTTCGCCGCCACGCGTGAACAGCTGCGATAGCGGCAAGGAGCTGCCCATGTGCTGCTCCTGCTCCTGCTGCTCCTGCTCCGCGTCCGAGCCGGCGTCGGATGTGTCGGCCGCCTCCGGCTCCTCGGTGTCGTCGCGGGCGCTGCCCGCTTCCTCGGGCTCCTCCGTTGCCATGGCGGCGGCGCCGGCGGGCTCATGGCCGCCGTCAGCGCCATCAGCGGTCCAGCGCATCGGCAGGTCGCTGGCAGTGGAGGCGCCGACGGACATGGTGGCCGGCTCGCCGGCGCCCGGGGCCACGCCGGCCTCACCAAACACGTCCTCCATTGCCAGGTCCTGCGGCCGTGGGTGGAGGATAAATGCCAACAGGGATTGGGTGCCTAGCCGTGATGCAAAGTGTTGAAGGAGCAGGGCGCCTGCTGAGGCAAGGGCCACGCAGGGAGGCGCTGCGCTGCTGCTTTGGACTCCTGCTGACGACAGCGAACTAAACTGGACTGCCGGTACCAGGCTGGGTGTCGGCCCAGCAGGGTGTTGAGGACAGCATACCCCTGTGTGAACACGCGGCGTGCGGGTACCCGCGGCGGCGGCCGCAGCCGCGACAGCCGTGGGCTGCGGCCGCACCTGGGCCAGTGTCGGCAGCGGTAGCAGCGGCGGCAGGGGCGACGTCGCGTGCGGGGCCGCGGCGCTCGGGTGGCGCGCCTCGTGGCAGGGCGAGCACAGGTTGCCGGCGCACGTGCGGCAGCGCAGCACGGCGCCACGGCCACATCCCAGGCAGGGAGCTAGGCGCTGGTGCCGCGAGGCTACCTGCGGGCAACGAACGATCCACGCGCGCAGCTTGTTGGGCTCGCCGAGGCCCCCAAGCTACCGTTGACCTGCGCGCGATGCACTTGGTGGCATTGCAGCCATGAAGCGAGCGCCTGGGCATCGACCGGCCCCGGCGCCATGACCCGCGGCTGCTGTCGGCTGCCGCGCGAGTGCGATGGCGTGTGGTACCCACCAAGCTGCTGGTGTGAAGCCGCAGGTCGCAGTTCTTGCATCTGCAGCCAGGTCACGCCGAGCGTAAGGCGAGGCGATAAGCCCCGAAATGCAACTCCAGCAGCTGGTGCTGTACAGCACAATCAAGGCCAGCTGTTTCGGCCTCCACCGTGCGAGTGAACTCACAGCAGAACCTTGTCGGTCTCGCACCAGGCGACGACGGCGGCCGAGCCGCACCATGTACAGTTGTGCCCAGCCATTGCCCACGCGCGCCAAGGCTATTCCGTTGCGCTGGAGGCCACGGTTGTTGGCAGACAGGTCTGGAGAAAGCCTCTAGGGCTCTGGAGCTCTTGGAAGGAGACCTTGTGAGTTGTGACGTGACGATGTGCGCCGAGTTATTGAAACGTCAGTGTAGGGCGTCTGTGCAAAAAGAACGATGAGTATGTATGCGTTGCACAAGCGCCAAGAGGGCTGTGATACCACAATACAATTACGTTTGTATTACGGTTGAACGTTTACGATACAAGGTACCAGGCTCGCGCAGTACCCGAGGATCTAGGACCAGCTTGTAAATGCTGCCAGGCTATTGCTTCACGTTGGCTCGCGATGCCATGGTGTCCATGCCCGCGAAATTCCGACACGGCGGTTGTACCGGGTTGAACCGGCCATACTTCCCCGTCCCCCCGACTTCCGCAAATGCAGTGCCAACTTCAACGCCACGCAGAACCCTGCACACCGTTCGCATAAACTCTCGCCCGCCCCCATGAGGCGCAGTCAGTCTGTATGTGTGTCGACGTTGCGGCGCAGGCCCTCATTAAAAAAAAACAGTTGCCGCCGCCAGGCGGCCGGCGAAGAAGGACGCTGCGGCGGGGATGAGACGCGAAGCTTCGTCCTCCGCCTCGCTCGCGCCCACCAGCCGGCCCCGCCACTCGGACTGCCACGCACTGCGCAAGGCGCTAGCGAGCGGGGACACCGCCTTGCAAGACAATAAAAAGGAATCGCGAAGGCAGCACCAGGAGGGCACCTCCTGGGCAGCACGGTAACCGGCACTCTAGTGCTAAGACCACCGGCCCCTTCAGTACTGTGTTACCCGTATCAAGACACCGCTCGCCTCGGCCCCTCAGCCCGACCCATGGCTGGCCCAGGTACGCAAGGGTACGGTAAGATGGAGGAGGGGACACCGACTCGGGGACACGGAGCTCGGCTGACGCAGCGGGCTCAGCTGGCAAAGCGACAGGAGACCTGCTGAGTGCCAACCAAGCGCTGCCAGCGGCTGTGTTCAAACTTGTAGGGCCGAAATTGAGTACCATCCCGCACGCGGCACGCCCTGGGTGGGTGACGCGCTGGTCGTGCGTAGGAAGGAAGTAGGGATGCCTTTAAATACACCCGTGCGGGAAGCAAGCTCAGTGCCGCCTTGAAAGAACCCGGGGAGTTGTCAACGACTGTGTTTGGCCACACTGTCTGCCGGCACGGCGCGCCATCGACGCGAAGGTCGCACCGTGGGGGGCCTGGCCACGCAACACAGCGCCACAGGAGCTCACGAGGCTGAGCTGGTGGCGACAACTGAAAGCTGATTCGGCGACCACATCCAGTTACACGAGAGCTCGTCGGCAATGTCATGCGTCACCGCGCCTCACCCGCAACCGCGCCACCACTGCTACAAGCTGTCACAGGCCACAGGCTTCAGTTGGCGTCCCTTGAGTTCTATTCAGCTCTGACCTGCCTCGCCCGTCATCCTGTGCGACACAAGCACACAACACTAACTTTGGCGGCAGGGCGGCTGCGCCCCGCCCCCATCATGCGCACGGCCCAGTTCGCGTTCGGAATGCACACAAGGCCCAGTGGGGCTCACAAGGCCCGCGGCAGCCCGCCGCCGCCGCACCCCTCCTCCAGCAGCAGTCCTCAGCTTGCATCAGCATGCCTGCATGCCTCGGTCACGCGGCGCCGCGGCCCGTGCGCGTCAGTCACTTCATTCGCCAGCTACGCTACGCTACGCTAGCCTGCGCAGTTTGGTGTCAGTCCGTCCGTACCGTGCCCTAACGGCCTGCGCGGTTGCGCGCCAAGAAATGCCCCCGGCGCCCTCCGACCACTCAGTCGCGGGCGCCGCCGTACGGCCAGCGCCGCCACGGCCCCACACAGCCCGGGCCTGCTCGCTCGGCCCGTACGCGCGACATGCCAATGCCCGACAGACTGCGATGCAGCTTCGGCAACCCACAACGCCGGCGCAGCCGCCGGCAACAACGCCCACCACCAGCACGAGCCACATCCTGTGTTCACACAGCAGTACAGCACCGGACCGCACTCGGACAAGGCAGCACGGGCGGCGGTGCAGCGGGGGATGGCAGCGGGCCCTTCGCTGGTGGGGTCCGCGCACGCCATCCTGCACCGCCGCCGCGTTCCCGGAGCACACACGCAGCAAACAATACCGCACCCAACCCAACCATCAAACATCGAGCCGCCGGCAGCAGCTCTAACACACATCAAAGGCAGCACTTGTAGTACACACACCCACACAAACATCACCGCGCGTAACACACCCAGCACACTTGGCGGGCTAAGAGCAAAGCCCTTTCTTGGATCAGCACCGGACGGGTGCTGAAAATCACGCACATCAAGCAGAGCGCGCCCAGGAGCGGCGCGCCGCCAGGCAGAAGAAGGAGTCGGAGTCATGAAGAGCCAAAGCGGAATCGGGACAGCGCGGGACAGAAAAGAGGCAAGTAAACGAGGGCAGGAAAAGAGATATGGCTGTGAGGTGTAGGTGTCTAGGTAGGTAATCACGCCGCCCGCCGGCTAAAGCCCGTGCCGGCCCCAAAATCGCTGCTTGCAACCCAAGCGCCTCCCAGCCTCGGCCCAGCCCCCGCAAGCCAACCGACCAGCCATTGCCTGCCTGCCTGCCTGTCCGAAAGCGCCCTCCCGGCACCTGCCTCATGGCCCCGCCGCATCCCGCATGCCTCAGTGTACACGCTGCCATCGGCCAGTGCCCATTGCCATGCCCCTCGGCGCAAGTGCTGTGGACCCCTTTTGACTGCCCCTCTGAGCAGGTGCTTAAGCCCCCCTGGCTGCCGCTCGGCACGCCACCCTGGCCATGCGACCAGCAGCCCAACATCAACCTTCGCTCTTCAGCCAGTCTGCGTAGCGCAACCACAAACAACATGCTCGCGTGCCTCTGCACGATGACATGAGCAGTAACAACTGCCTACAGCCAAGCTTTACGAATCCTCACATGCGAGACAGCGTCTCGCGGCATCACGACACCGGCTCAAACTTCCGGCGCTATTGCACCACACCAGCGCCGCACCATAATCGCCAACAGCAACTCCTGCTCTAGATTCAGGCGCTCGAAGTCGTTCTCTCATGGGTCGCGGATCCACGCTCCGTGTTCTTCCACACTCGAAATACCCCGATGGAACCCCCAGCAGGCACCACCGCCGTGCAGGCGGCGCTGTCAGCGGTCCGAGCGCGCCCCCTCCCCGAGCGCCCCAGCCCCAGCTGCTAGCCACACGCCTCGCAGCCCTCGCCATGCCTGGCCGCCGGCACCGCGGCCCGCCGCATCCCAGCCCCTGCTCAAGCCACCAAGCACCCACACCCGCCAGCACGGCTGCGCCGTGGCTAGGGCGTAGAGGCAGGCTCCAGCTCCGGGTTCGCATCTGCGCCGGTCGCTTCCGCTGGGCCGGGTGCCGGGTCTGGGCCGGGCGCCGGCTCTGGGCTGGGCGCGGGGCCAGGGGCGGCACCCGGCAAGGCCGCAGCAGCCGGCTGCTCCTCCGGGCTGAGCTGCGGCGCCGGCGACGGCGCGGAGCCTGCAGCCTGCACCGCAGGCACAGGCTGGGGCTGCTGCTCGGCCGCCGGCGCGGGGTCGGGCTGGAGCTGCGATAGTGTTGCCGCGGTCTCCGGTGGCGGCGGCGGCGGCGGGGGCGGCGGAGGGGACTGCGGCGGCGGCGGCGGCTCCAGCGGCGGCGATGGGGGCCAGGGCGGTGGCGGCGGCGGTGGCGGCGGCGGCGGAGGGCTAGGCGGCGAAGGTGGCGGCGGCGGCGGAGAAGGAGGAGACGGAGGCGCCGGCGGCAAAGGGGGTGGGGAGGGCGGTGACGGCGGCTGTGGCGGTGGAGACGGCGGCGGTGACGGCTGCGGAGGCGGCGAAGGAGCGCTTGGCAGCAGGGGAGGGCTCGGCGGTGATGGCGGCGGGCTGGGAGGACTGGGAGGCGACGGTGGGGACGGAGGCTGGGGCGGCGGGGACGGTGGCGAAGGGGGCAGAGGAGGTGGGTTGGGTGGTGATGGCGGCGGCGGTGGCGGCGGCGGTCTCGGCGGGGGCCGCGGAGGTGGCGAGGGCG
>BDDC01002399.1:0-13356 GCA_001662425.1 Chlamydomonas sphaeroides | reverse complement strand
CGGTGGGCGTACTGGGGGTGGGGGTGTGAGTGGGCAGGCGGGTGTGGGGGTGGGCAGGCATGTGGGGGTGGGGGGAGGGAGGGCGGGGGCTGCAGGAGGGCGGGGCTGCCGCGAGGAGAGCCGCCGTACAGGTGCGCGGGGCGTGGGCTGCGTGCAGACGGGTACCAAGCTCGCGCTGCGACGGCTGCAGGCTCGTTCGTAACTCCTACGGTGCCGTACACCGTACACCCCCCTCCTCGGCGCAGTGGCGTTCTGCACGCGGCAGCTGGCGGAGAGGGGCGTGCCCGTGGCGGCGGAGCCCATCCCGGGCCGCGGCGGCGACACGCCCAGCTCGGAGGACTGAGGCGGAGCTGCACCTGCAGCTGCTGCGGTGGCGGCGGCGGCGGCGGCGGCGGCGGCGGACGGGCTCGCAAGGGCAGCCATGAGTTAGTTGTGGTGGCGTGGTCTGGCTGGGGCAGCAAGGCTAGCAGCAGGACTAGCTGGGCGCAGCACGGCCGGGGACGGGGCCAGGTCGTTGGCGGTGCGTGCGTGCTGCGTACGGCGCGGGGCAGGGATATGCGCGAGGAGGGCGGGAGCGTTGGAGGCCACGGGGCAGCAGTGCGGAAGTCATGATGGGCGCCATGCTGGGCGGGTGCGCATGCGCTGTGTCTATAATGTGTGTGCGCATGGGGGCGAACAACGCCGGCACGCCTGGGTTCGTGAGGATTCGAGGCACGACGGTTCGTGCGAGCGCCGGTGAGGGCCCCGCCGTGGTGGCGTGCACAGTAAGGCCGCAGCGAAGACTTGCTTGTGTGCCGTCGGTTTGCCGTCGGTGTGATAGCCAGGGCGACGAGCCCCGCTAGCATGGCGACGCTGTATGCCCGCAGCCGAGGAGAGGCCACGGGTCAGGGAAAGCCAGTCGCCGTGGGCCAGCTCGCGGTTGTGGACATGATGCGAGCCGCGACCCTAGGGTCGCACGCCTGAGGGAGGGGCTGCTTGTTGGTCCATAATATATTTAGTGGGACGAGAATGGTGTTCATGTTTGGAGCGCCGCAATCGCTTAAGCCTCGACTCAGCCGGCTCCAGGGGGAGGCAGCGCTGAGAGGGGGCCCGAACTTCTGTGAGGGAAGCTCAGGCTGTACCATCGCCGTATTTGACTTGCCACTCAACGCACGTATCCAGCCTGCTCGGACGAAACGTATCACTGCTCGGCGCGGGTCCATTAACATGACGTTCTAGGCCAGCCGAGTTGCCAATCTTGCTTTTTCTAATAGCGCGCGGCCATGGCAAGCTCGGAGGAGGCCAGCGCGAGCAGGAAGCCCCAAGTGTACGCAAATGGTGAGCTATTCGGGCTCCAGATCACAGCCCAGCCTCAGCATTATGACGCCTGGGATTGATCTTGGCGTGCAGCAACCGTCCAAGACTTCCTGGAGCGCTATGAAGTGGGCGAGACCGTCGGCGTGGGTGGTGAGTATCTCTGCAGCCAGGCGCGAGCTTGGGCAGTACCCTCAACGTGGGTGGTATGCATCCCCCAGGCTTTGCGGTCGTGAAGAAGGGGAGAGACAAGAAGTCTGGCGACCCGGTCGCCATCAAGGTGACTGAGCGGCCACGGCCGACGCAGCACAGCGCGCCGCAGGCGCTGACGGACTTTCATGACGCAGGTGGTAGATAAGTCGCGCTACGCAGCTGGAGACAACTCGCTGGAGCGGGAAATTCAGGTGCTCCTAAAGGTAGGTCGTCCTTGCCCGCGGTGCACGCCCACAGGCAGGATAGTTCTAAGCAGCACCCGAATGACGCAGGTCGACCACCCAAACTGCATTAAGCTCTACGACGTCTATATCACACCGCGTAAGGTGTACCTCGTCACCGAGCTCGTGACGGGCGGCGAGCTGCTGGACAGGTGCGCGCCCTGTCCAGGCTTGGCGGCAAGGCACCTGGAGCTTAATTCCTGTACTGGCACTCGGGGTTGGCTGGGCCAACGGGGGTGAAGAGTTGTGTTCGTGCTGGGGCCGGTCTGCGCGCCGCGTGCCTTACACGGTTACGGCGGGTTACGCGCGCACAAGCCGCCTGAACTGAGTCCGGCTGTCGTGGGCGTAAGTAACAGCAAGGATGGCAGCCATGTGCGTCTTGCCAGGGCAAAGCCCGCAACAGCAGCTCCGGCCATGCCCGGCGTCACCGCAGGGTCACGGAGAAGGGCAACTACACGGAGAAGGATGCCTCAGCGCTTATCCGCCAGATCCTCTCCGGAGTGGCCTACCTCCACAAGCAAGGTACGATGGCGGATGCTGCGGCGCCCGATGCGCAGCTCTGGCCGCTGGGTTGGATGAGCTACGGCGCGCTCGGAGCGGTGGCGCGCATTCGGCAGCCAGCTACGGCAACTGGAGCCGCCGCTGTTGCGCGACGATCGTGCCGCATGACACGGTGCAGCAATGTGGGTCTCTTTTAAGCGGCGGAAGTGCGCAGTCCTGGTGCTCGTTCGCTGGTGCAGCATGGGAGGCGGCGGCTGCCGAGCCCGCCGCCTGGCAGCATCCGGACCTTTGTTCAGCCCACAACTGAGCGCAGCGGTGCAGCTCCACTGCAAGTCCGGACGCTGCTGTGTTGTCCGCCAGCTGCAGCGGTGCAGCCTGCGGGCCCCGTGGCCCGTGGCGCTGCGACGCTGGAGCCCCCTCGCCAGCCCAGGGACCAGCCGACGCAGCCACTAACCAGTGCGTGTGCCACTCGATGCATGTGTCGAAGTGTAGCTTCAGCTGCTGGCCCAGACCCCTCAGGTCACGTCAACATCTGTGCTAAGGTCGTTCGCGCCATGCGCCGCAGCCGCAGCTGGTGGCTTCACGGGGTGCAGAACGCCGTCCGCTGCCTCCCGCACGGCCTGCTCGCTCTTCCGGCGCATCCACGCCGCCTGAATGTTGGCGGAGCAGCTCCATCACGACTCCGCGGATTGTCCCCACGCCACTGGCCCGCGCAGGCATCGTCCACCGCGACCTGAAGCTGGAGAACATGGTCATGCTGAACGAGCGCGACGATAGCCCGGTTAAGATCGCCGACTTCGGGCTCTCGAAGTTCTTCTCGCCGGAGACGGTGCTGAGCACGATGTGCGGCAGCCCGCAGTACGTGGCGCCGGAGGTGCTGGGCGTGGGCGACGGCCTCAAAGAGTACTCGCCGGCCGTGGACATGTGGAGCGTGGGCGTCATCCTCTTCATCCTCTTGTCAGGGTATTCACCGTTCGGTGAGCACGGCGAAGCTCGTGACGCGGGCTTGTTTCGTTTGAGGGTAGCGGTGCGAGGTTGCTGGCACCAGGAGGATAAGCAAGGGCGGTGGTTAGACCGAAAGCCATCGCAAGGGTGCTGCGTCAGTCCTTGGCAGCTTTCAGCTCGTCTGGCTTGGCTTCCTGCCTCACCTGAGCACGATGCGGGCAGCCCCACATATGTCCCGCCCGCTGGTGCTTGACGCAAAGAGCGCCGATTGGTCTGTAGTCACGCCTCCCGGTCCGCGCCGTAGCCCGGCACCAACCGCATGCGACAGCATCCGCGACCGCACGACCCTATGTCGCGCGACACCGTCTCTGCGTGCTCGCTGCCGGCCGGGCCCCCCCCCCCGCTGAGACACGCGCCCGCGTTCCCTTCTTGGCCGCTCGTCTACCAGACGACGACAACGACGCGGTGCTGTTCGAGAAGATCAAGAAGGGCAACTACGACGCGGATGACCCGATTTGGGAGAGCATCTCTCCGGAGGCCAAGGACGTGGTCGCCAAGCTGCTCACGGTGGACAGCGGCAAGCGGCTCACAGCGGACCAGGCGCTGGCGCACCCCTGGGTGCAGGGCCAGACGCCCACCACGGTGGACGAGGGTGAGACGTGAAGGGGGCGGGCGCGGGCTGCAAGGAGTGCAGCCCGGCAGCGCAGACCAGGGGCCGCGAGGCCTGTGCTGGAGCTGACGCGCCGCCTGCCCCTGCCCCTCTTGCGTGCTCGCGCAGCGTCGAGCAAGCAGTTGCAGAGCGCGATGGACAAGATGCGGAATATGGCGGTTAAGCGGGACTCGTTGCGCAAGTCATTCATTGGGGACCCCAACGGCAAGGCTGCCGCTGCGGACGACAAGGACGGGGGCGCTGACCTGTCTGCGTACTTGTGATGAGGGTTGGAGCGGAGGCGTGCATTGGCGTGCAGGGTCCCTTGGGGCGCGGCGGCGCTGATAAGGCTAGGCGGCGGCGCTCGGGCTTAGGTCGTGCGCCGTGCCGCGTCGCCGGAGCGAGCCCCGCCGCCTCCCAGCGCGCGCCGGCTGGGGGTGCGAGGGCCAGGTAGGCTGTTAGCGATGTAGGCCCGTGTGTGAGGCAGGATGCAGGAGAGGATGGCTGCGCGCAGTGCGGGGCTGTGCAGTGCAGGGGCTGTCCCCTGGCGCGGTGCCGAGGCGAGGCGCTGCACCACGTGTACTGCCGTGGTGCGGCGCGGGCGAGCGGCGCCTTCCGCGCCTGTGGTGGGTCCGTAGAACTCTATCAACCGGAGGAGCTGCTCTCCTTGGCCTCGACCCAAGGCCGCCGTGAGCACCCGTACTCTGCGAGGTGCAGGCGCCTGCTGGGCACGGGGCGATGCCAAGTGGCCGCCATGGGGCACTTGTACGACTGTAAGATGAGCTGCTGTGTTGCCTGGCTTCTAGGGCTAACACGGACCTCGCCGCAGGGGGGTTGCATGCCTGCGTCTGAGCTCTACAGGTTGTCAGTGAGGCCCCGTTAGTGAGGCCCCGGTGTGGGCGATACACGTTGGTAGGAAAGCATACAGGCCACTCAGAAGCCAAAGCGTATTCCTCAACCTGAGAGCTTGACAGCATTCGATCTTTCGCCTAATCGCCAAAGGCGCCCAAGTCCGTTGCCTGGTGGCCAGAAATTCATTTCACGCAGCATGCGCACACACAACCCAAGCGCCGACGCCCCGTCACCGCGACCCCTCACGCCAGCACCCCAACCTCATCCAAACCTCTTCCCGACTGCGTAACACAGGCGCCGCAGACGTCAGGGTTGACAGGAATCCGGTTCCAGTTCATCAACGGTCCCTCACGGCTGCTCCTCGACTCGCAAGGCGGGCCCCTCGCAAAATCCGCGGTCGCGCAGCTGGGTCTACGCCCAAAATTACGAGCCCCAACACCAGCAGTCCACCGCACGCCTTAAGCCAGGTTGTACCACCACTCGGACAACTCCGCCAGCAGCACGTTCATTCCGAACAGCATGGCCCCGGAGCCAGCCACGATGAAGAGGACCAGCACCGTGTCCAGCGCAGCCTGCAGGGCGGCGGGTTCAAGTTCACGGCACACAGGACCACGACTGAGTCGGCTGGGTGGGGTGCTGTAGTCCTGCCGTGTGTGCCAGGTTGGGTCGCGCTGTTCAGGCAAGCGTACGGGCCAGCCGGCTGCGGGCGGCGCTGTGCCGACCCGGAACCGGCATTCTACCCAGCGTGGGCTGTTCCTTGCTGACAAAGAAGCATGCTGTGCAGATTTGAGGCAGCGGTCGGCACCGTGCCCATCGCAAGGGAGCGCGGCGCCTGGCTTCTGGGGATCAGCTGCAGGCATCTCAGGTCCGCAGCTGGCCCCTGTGAATGACGGGCTAGTGCGGCAGCGCGGATAGCCTACACGCGCTCGCACCTTCTGTGGCTTCGGCCATGTAATGAGTTGCGCCTCCTCCACGGCACCCTGCAGAGACAAGTGCAAGCGAGGCGGGTGGTGACGGTAGCCGGCACGGGGTGTTCGCGTGTTCGCGTGCGGGTGAGTTGCAGCCGAGCACGTACCCACGTCTAGCCCCAGCACTGTGCCCCCCTGCTCCTGCCGGCCCACCTGGAATGGGTTGGAGTCCTTGGCGAGCTCTGCCTGCTGCTGCTGGCGCTTCAGGGCGGCTAGCCGCTGGATCTCGTCCGTCGGGAGCACGTCGTCATCCTGGCCACGCGAGGGGGCAAGGGCAATGCCAAGGTGTGTTGGCCGCCGGCGCTCTCCTACCAAAGCGCGCATGACCGCCCACCGCTCCTCGCTGCACGCCATCCAAGCTGACGTACCACGCTGGCCTTGCTCCCGACTGCACTCTCTGTCTCGCTGTCGCTCTTTGCCCGCACGACCACGAGCGCTGATCGCCGTTGGGAGATCATAGGCCGGACAGCTATGCATCTCCCTGCATGACGTGTGGCAACGCTGAAAGGAGTCGTCACAGCGCGCTGCATGGTGGTGCAACGCAAAACAACGCAAGCGGCTATGCAGCGTTTCGCGTCGCGTATATGAATTGCTTGCCACAGTTACGTAGATGGTGCTGGGGTTGGGCGCCAGGGCACGGACGCAGTTTGTGCATGGGGCTGGCCTTTACAGCAAAACTTGGTCCTCTGCCTTGACGTCGAAACCGACCCTCACACTCTTCACTTCTATACAAGGCATTTATTTCACCTGGCTGTAGCTGCTGTGCTCTTGCTCAACGTCTCGCGATCCCAACGTTTGTTTCCTAGCTGACAAGATACCACAACCGTTGTAGCCTACTGCAAATAAGGAACTATGGCGTCGGAGCTGAGCCGTCTTATCGAAGACGAGCTCAAGAACAAAGGCTTTTATGAGGGAGGCGGAAGCAAGCCCAGCAGCAAGCCCATTGCGCCGCGGCGAGAGGAGGACGATGAGGAGGCCCCTCACCAGGCCCTCATGGGGGCTCTGCGCGTGGAGGTCAGCTTCTGTTCGATTCGCGGGGTGTCGACGCTGTTGCACACTGCAGCTTACACCCCCGCCCGCTCTTCCAGGCGCGCGTGAAGGAGCATCAGCACCAGAAGAAGCTGCTTACTCTCAAGCGGAGCATCTGCATCGGCGGGGGTGTGCTGGTGGTCATCGTGCTGTGGGCTGTCCTGGCGCTCAAGTCGAAATCGGCCGCCAAGGCAGCCGGTGCGTGCGTAGCAGTCACACCAGTAGCTTGCTGTGGGATAAGGGGGGGCGAAAACTGTGGCGGCAGCAGGGGCGCACGTGTGAAGGGGGCAAGGGGACTCTGCAGGGGGTGCTCGGCATTCCGGCGCGGTCAACCCGACCCTCCCGTGCCCGTTATATCTTAGCAGGTGGTGGCGGCGTGGTTATGACAGACCCAGCATCAGGAAGAAAGTCGGTCATGTCGCCGCCTCCTGTCCCCAAGACAACGGACCCAACTGCAAACCCCTCGGGAACGCCAGCGAAGAGCCAGAGCACCGCATCCTCCCAATCCGCGGCGCCTGCGAAGGGCCCATCTCCTTCAGCGTCGCCAGCGCGCACCGGAGCCGGGAAGCCCTCGGACGAAGCGGCGCAGCCGTCCAAATCCACAGCTGGCTCGCCCAAGTCAGACTCGGGGTCTGCCAAGGACGACGACTCCGAGAAGTCGTCAGTCACTGGCGAGGATGACTACGACTACAAGGTACGGCAGCGTAGTTCGGGCAGCACGGGCGGCAGTAGCGTAAAACGGGTTAGCCTCTATCACCACGACGTCAATAGGCAGGGGCTGACAGCATAGGGTAGCTTACATGAGCAAGAGGTCCGTAGGGAGTGACTGCTACAGCGTTGGGCAGGAGACACGCGCCCTGGTACCTGCGCGCCACCCCAGGAGCTAATGGAGGAGTACGAGAAGGAGATGGAGGAGTACGAGAAGGAGTTTGAGAAGTACGAGGAGGAGCTGGAGAAGTATGAGGCGGAGCTGGAGGACTACGAGGCGGTGAGCTGCGGCTGGGGGTTGGTGACGTACCTGGGCTCTTCACGCAGCATCGCCTGTTAGCGGTTGTTTTGGGCTTGCCGAATCGGCCGGCAGCCTACTGGCCTTGCACATCGCAGAGACCTTCCCAGACCTAGGGGTCTCTTCGCATGGCATGGTCGCAGCGTTGACCTGTGAATGCTGCTGTCCGCCCGTCTCCCTCATTTTCCCGGCAGGAGAACGAGGAGAGGGCTGAGCTAGACGCGCTTGATAGCCAGAGCAAGCGCCTCGACACGGGCGATGACTACGAGGGCGAGGACGAGGACTACGATTACCTCGGCCGTCGCCGACTGCGGAGGAGCGGCCGCCACCTGTAGAGCTGCCGCGCTCAGTCTAGGACGGCGGGCTAAGCAGGCTGGAGGAGGATGCGCCCTGCCGCCGGGCCGCATGGCGCGGCGCGGTCAAGCCGCAGTGACACGCCCATCATGTGGCAGTTGATTAACGAACGAGATTGCGGTGAAAACCGGTGCATGGGAGTGCAGGCCGGGGGTTACGACGCCGTGCGCAAGGCTATGGAGGGCGCTATTGGCGGGCGGGTGTGTAGCCGAGGCCCCATTCATCGTGCAGTCGTGCGCTCGGTCCCTGGGTCGTGGTTCAGTCGAACGGCCGGGCCCTGACCAGTGCACTTAGACTGACATTCAGGCGGAGTGGCGGGCTGGGGCCTGCAGGGTAACTGGCATGACGCAGGCATGGGACTGCTGCCCAGCGATGGTGTCCGTTTCATGCACCCAGCGATGATGCGGACCGATGCTAAGAAGGGCGCGAGTGAGGCGCCGTGCCTGCCGCATTCGTGTGGGCACTGGGCGCACTTGTGGTACCGGAACTGTCGCCCACTGCATATAGCATGCACGGCGGTACGAACCCGTGACGGCACTGTCGCTGGTGCGCGCGTGCTCAGCGCCCGTGAGCTCCAAGGCCTGAGTCGTCGCACGGCTGCAGTCCTTGCTTCGGACCACGGACCTTGTAACAACATTAACGTGCCATTACCGTAGCGTATCTGTCTGCAGCAATGCTGCCTGAGCCAGTTGGGCAAGCGCCCAGCGCGTTACAGCCACCATCTTCCTCAGTTGCAGTTGCCGGCCCGCCTGGACCCCTGCCGTCCTTTGCGGCGCCGCCGACCCACCTGCACCGCGCCTAGCCCCCCATTCCGGGCCAATCCGTCACGAGTCCATGACACCTCTGTGCCTCGCCACATATCGTGTGCAGCACCGCCTGAGCGCACTGCCCAGGCCGCCCATCGCGCCCCTCCCCTCCCCCTTACCACACACATACACAAAGACACACACACACACAGGTCACGTCTCCTGCCGTGCGCCGTCCAGCGGCCGCCGCCTCCCCTTGGGCTTGTACATGACGGTGGTGATGTACTTGGACTTGTAGCGGCTGGTGGTGCCCACCACAAGGGCCTGCACGTTCTGCGGGACCGAGAGGCAGGCACCGCACGAGGGGCGGGGGGCCCTCAGCCGCCGCCTACACAAGGAAGACGCTGTGGACGGGGTCGCTAAGCCAACCAAAGAAAGACATGCGCCGCGGTGGCATGGTCAGCTCAGGTGGGGGTTCATAAGCCGAGGGATGGCGGGTACGACGGATGGGTATGTACCGGGAGAGCAACGGACTATGACTCGGGTGGGGCGTCCGGTTGGCCCGGTTGGCGGGCGACGCATTACTTCCAGCCGTGCACGTGCACTGCTTGTGGCCAATGCCCAAGCGTCTCCCCGAGCGCCTGCCGCGCCCACCTGGCCCCTCTGGCAGTAGGCGTGGTTAAGGATAACGTGCTGCGGCCGCGGCAGCACCGCCTGCGCGTCCAGCGCCGGCGGCACGTTGAGCAGCGTGAGCTGCAGGTGCGGCGGCATCACCGGCGGCTCCTTGGCGTAGTCGTCGGCCACGGGGTTGGGGCAGTTGTAGCTAGAGGGGGTGGCGTTGGGCAGAGCGGCAGGAGCGTAAGCAGGGTAAGGCAACGCTGTCCGGGACGATGCTGTCGCATTAGAGCGCCGGTCCGGACCCGTGCTCGGTAGCAGTCTGGTGCTGCTGGCCGTGAGCCGCGGCCGCTGCGCAGAGGCTGCATCCCCTGTCCACCAGGCCTAGCCCCTCGCGCCGCGCCCAGCCATGCCTCACCTAGACGGCGGCGAGGGCGGCGGGTCGAAGCCCGACACGCCCTCCAGGTTCTCGGGCACGTATTCGTGCACCTCGATCACGTTGTTGACGTTCCGCATCTCGTCAAACATGGCCGGCTGGTTGGGGTCGTACTTCCACTCGCCGTCCACAATAAATTTGTACTGCGCGCGGAGCCAGGGCGTCGGGTAAGGGCTATTGGAGCAGCAGCGCTGGCTAGCTGCAGAGGCGAGACCGGCAAACCGGCAGGCGCATGGCGGCGGTCTGTCGGGCGGGGGCCGCACCTGGTACACGCCCGGCGGCAGCAGCTTGATGATAGTGAAGTCCTTGCCCGAGCGCTGCAGCGGCTGCCTTGTCGTCCAGTTGTCGAACGAGCCCTCCACCTCCACATGGCTGCCGCCGTGGCTCCCTGCGAGGGGGGGACGGAGGCGGCATGGCGATGTGAGAGCAGGGATGCGGGCGGAGGAGGGCGGGGGCTGGGGCCTCATGGCAGCATGCAGGCAGGGCGCGAAGCGCGCTGCGGCGTCCAGGTAGAGCCGCGCCGGGCCGTCAGCAGATGCGCTAATTACCGGCTGTCCGACTTTGGCTGCCGGAGAGAACGGGGCGCGAGTCATGGGACAGGCGCGCGGCCTGGCCAAGTGGCGCCCCAGGTTGGTTACAGCAGTCCGCTGGCGGTAACAGGGCCCGGGCCGGCTTCCGGCCTGCGACCACCCATGTGCCCTACTTACACACGATCACCACCGGTACGACCTTGGGCTGGGCTGGCCATCCTGCTACGCCATGGAATTCTGGGGCCCCTCGCGCTGTGACGTCCTCCGCTCGCGAGAGGGGCTCCATGGGTATTTGCGGGCTGTACGTGAGCGGAGAGCCCGGGCTGAGCGGTGGGGACGCATGCCGCGCATAGTGCTCGTTCTCCGAGCCCACGGTCGGCTCGTGCTTGTGGGAGGTGGTGTTTCCCTGTTGGGGAGGGGTTGCGTGAGCACACACACCGTGCCGGCACCCGGCGTGTCGGCATGCGCATGCCGTGTGCAGTCGTCACATAGCCCGCAGCCTCTCATCGCACCCACCATGTCGGCTCCTTCCCAGGATCAGCGTTGTGTAACTCGCCGGGAGCGGCTCAGCGCAGCTGCGCGCCGCTGCCGGCGCGTTTGCGCCAGGACGTTGGGTGCACGCCGTGCGCCGGGACCTAGCCTAGAAGATGACCGCAGGGCTCAAGGGCCTTGTGCAAAGCCAAGTCAGGCGCAGCAACGGAGCGTGTCAAGCCCGCTGCTGAGACAGCATGGGCACGCAACAGAAGGCCAGAGCTTTTGGGGGTAGGTGAAAGGGTGCTCGTTTACGCTTACAGCAGTTCGGGCTTGGTATTTACTGAACGAGCGAGGGCCCTCGTCAGCAAAGTGTGCCGGATTGCATTCAGGTGAGTGCAGTCATGAACGGTAAACCATACCCCGGCACAGCTAGAACACCAGCACATCGCCTAGCTCCCACACGGTCGTCACGGCCTGGTCTTGGCCTTGTAGCGCGAAGTGCGCCCTACGCAAACTCACGTCGACAGTGTCCACTGTGTTCCGCTTGACATTTGTTCTGTTCCTCCGAGCAACCTGAGTCAGAAGCATAGTCGGGTGTTCTGGCGCGACCGCGAACGACCCCGAATGTAGCTGCTTCTGATACCAACTGCGGCCTTTGTCCGCTGATGCCTCCCGCTCCTGACACGATGACCATAGCGCACTGCGAGCACTGCGACGTGGAGCGGCCTGCGGTGCTGGAACCACCCTGCAAAGCGCTCGCCTCTGTCGCGGCCACGGAACTCTCCTCCTCTCCCAGCGCCTCGTCTTCGTCTTTATGCTCCACGGGGACCACCAACCCGCCCTCGTCAGAGCGATCGTCGCACTCGGCGTCGCCCGCACCACCTGCGGTGCCGGTTGCCGAGCCTAGCAACAGCCCGCAGCACCTCGTCCACCACCACGTGCCCTTCTGCCGCCAGAACTTCTCCTGGTAAGCCGCCCATTATCCAGTCCACGCCATCACTTCCACAGCCCTCACCCCTCGCGCCAGGGCCGCGCCCACCATGGCCCAACCAAACTGCCGCACCGGCCTCTCCACGTGGGCCTCTCGCCGGCTGCTGCCGACCTCCCCCGCCCCCACCCGCCCCTACCTCTCCCGCCGCTGCCAGGGACTGCGGCCTGGCGTGCGTGCAGATGATCCTGCAGGCCGCGGGCTTCACGCAGTGCGACTACCGGACACTGCGCCAGCTGTGCGCCACCACCAGGTGTGGCCAGCAGCCTCTACGGGGCCGGCCGGGGGGGGGCAGGGCTGGACGCGACGAGGCAGTGCAGCGGGCTGTCGCCGGCGCTGGCTACGCCCTGGCTTGTCGAGGCGCGCATAGGTATAACCTCTCTCTCCCGGTCTGCAGCGCATGCCGTACCACCGTCATCCGGCGCACCTTTCCGCCTGTGCCCCGTCACCCACCGCTTTCTGCCCCACCCTCGCCCGCCGGCTTGGGGGGCAGCGGAACGCGCATGGGACCCGCGCCTGGGGCCCTGTGGTCACGGACAGTGGCGCTGGTGCGAGTGGGCACCGCTCCCTTCCCCTCGGTCCCCTTCTGCTCCGCGACCAGCTGCGGCGCGCCTGACGGCCCCTCCCGCCCCCTTCCCCACCGCCCTCGCCAGCATCTGGACGGTGGACCTGGCGCACCTGCTGCGGCGCTTCGGGCTGGCGGTGTCGTTCTACACGGTGACGCTGGGCCCCAACCCCGCCTACGCGCACGAGGCCTTTTACATGGAGCACATGACGGACGACGAGGCGCGAGTGAGCCGGCTGTTTGGCGAGGCGGGGCCCAGCGGCATCGCGGTGCAGCAGCGGAGCGTGGCGGGCGAGGAGCTACAGGTGGGGCGGGGGGGTGTGTGTGGAGCGGGGGAGAGCGGGAGGGGAGCGGCGGGGAGGAGGCAGGGTTGGGGAGCGGCAGGGGAGCGGCAGGGGAGCGGCAGGGGAGCGGCAGGGGAGCGGCAGGGAGGAGGCAGGGCTGACGGATGGGTGCACACGCAGGGGCCTGCAAGGACGGGGGGAGCTGGCTGCGGTGGCGAGCGAGTCATGGTCGGAGGCCAGGGCACGAGTGGCGGGGGCCCTGGCCCCTGCTCTCCTGGACGCGCGGAAGCCCCAGTGCTGCTCTCAGTCCCTCTCCTTTGATCAACGGCTTGGGCCAGCGCGCTTGCCAACTCGAAGAGAGGGCGATGCCCCGCGTCCCTCCCTGCGAAACCAATGCCTACCGCCCCGCCCTCCCTCCCTGCGCCTCCTCCCCGCCCCTCCCTGCCTGCCTCCCTCCCAGTCCTGGCTGCTGTCCGGCTCCTGCCTGGTGGTGGTGCTGGTGGACAAGCGGCGGCTGGACCCCTGGCTCAGCGCCGCCGACTACTGCCTGCCCGCGCTGTGCGGCGTGGAGCTGGGGTACGCCGGCCACTACGTGCTGCTGGTGGGCTACAGCGGGGCCAGCCAGGTGAGGGGCAGGGAGGGCAGGGGAGGGCAGGGAGGGGAGGGGAGGGGAGGGGAGGGGAGGGG
>BDDC01002397.1:3336-13363 GCA_001662425.1 Chlamydomonas sphaeroides | reverse complement strand
CTCCGCCGAGCCCAGAGCCGCCCAGCCCCTCTCCTCCGCTGAGCCCAGAGCCGCCCAGCCCCTCTCCTTTGCCGAGCCCAGAGCCGCCCAGCCCCTCTCCTCCGCCGAGCCCAGAGCCGCCCAGCCCCTCTCCTCCGCCGAGCCCAGAGCCGCCCAGCCCCTCTCCTCCGCCGAGCCCAGAGCCGCCCAGGCCCTCTCGTCCACCGAGCTCAGAGCCGCCATCGCCATCCCCAAACCTGTCACCGCGCCCGCCACCGTCACCATTTCTGCCGCCAGTTATTCAGCCGCCCAGCCCCGTACCGCAATTTCCAAAGCCGCTCAGCCCCGAACCGCCTTCGCCCCTGCCGCCGAGCCCTTCACCACCCGCTCCAAAGCCACCGGGCCCCTCCCCTCCTCCATTGCCACAGCCTCCTACCCCCTCCCCTCCTCCAAGCCCGAAGCCGCCGAGTCCCTCCCCTCCGCCTTCACCGAAACCACCCAGCCCCTCGCATCCTCCATCCCCACAACCTCCGCGTCCTTCCCCTCCTCCGTCGCCACTGCCGCCGAGTCCCGAGCCTCCAAGCCCGGAGCCGCCGAGCCCCTCCCCTCCGCCGTCGCCGCAACTACCCAGCCCCTCTCCGCCTGCCTCCCCACAGCCTCCAAGCCCTTCTCTTCCGCCCTCCCCACTACCACCCAATCCATCGCCGCCGCCAAGCCCGGGACCACCAAGCTCCTCGCCTCCGCCTTCGTCACAGCCGCTCAGCCCCGTACCACCATCTCCCGAGCCACCCAGCCCCGAGCCACCAAGCCCGCCGTCGCCTTTATCACCCCCACCAAGCCCACCGCCTTCAGGCCCGCCACTCTCACCCACACCACCCAGCCCCGAGCCGCCTTCTCCCTCGCCCCTCAGCCCCGAGCCACCCTCCCCTCCGCCTCCGCCCTCACCTCCGCCCCCGCCCTCCCCTCCGCCTCCGCCCTCGCCGCCCAGCCCACCGCCCTCCCCGTCTCCCCCGCTGCCCCCCATCGCCACGCTCAACCTCCCACCCGAGTACGTCAACGAAACCAACCCAGAGATGATCCTGGTGGTCAACCAGCAGTTCACAATTGAAGGGGACGCCGCGCTGGATCCAGCCACCCTCGAAGCCATGTTTCCCACGGCCACGTCCGCACAGCCCGTTGCCGTACTGCTGATCGTGCCCATGGTCCTGGCGCCAGCGCCCCCCACTGCCCTGAGCCCAGCGCCCGAACCCCTGGCCTCACCAGCCACCGGCACGCAGGCGCCCTCGGGCGGCAGCGGCGACATTACCCAGGTACGAATCACGCCCCCGCGCCCTGCTCGGCGGTTTACGGTGGTGCAGTAGGCAGAGGCGCCAGTCAGGTGGCTAGGCGCTGTTCGGTTGGCGCAGTATGCGGTGCCGCCAGTCAGTCCGGCCACAGTGGCTGGAGCACGGAAGCCACACCGGCGCGTAGAGCGCTGTTCGGGGCGTTCAATGTACGGCGGCCAGGGTGTGCTGTGCCCCCTGCAGCACCGCGAACCGCATGCTCAAAGTGAACGTGTGCGTGCTCGGTGCCGGTGCCCGGCAGGTCACGTGCAAGGACTCGTACGTGGGGGCCCTGGCGGACGCCTTCCCGGATCTGGCGGGCATGGGCGACGCTGCCGAGTCGTCCAGCACCTGCACCGCCGCCGCTTCCGGCCGCCGCCGCCGTCTCAGCGGCGCCCACGCCAGGCTGCTGCTGACCGCGGCGGCGGCCGCCGCCGCGGCCGGCGAGGTGATGGCGGCGTGCGAGGACGCCGACGCGTCCAACGGCGTGGTCCTGGGCGTGCGCCTGCGGGTGCCCCTCGGCGGCGGCGCCGCCGCCGCCAGCGGCAGCGCCGCCGACGCCGCCGCGCCCGGCGACGCGCGGCGGCAGGCCTACGTCGCCGTCAAGTCGTGGCAGGACGGCGCGGGGCCGGCGCTGCTGCCGGACGGCGTGCACGTGTGTGCGCCCACGCCCGAGCAGATCGCGGTGGCGACGCAGGTCCGGGGCGCAGTGTGTGCAGCATCCTGTGCCAGCGGGCGCTTGGGGGAGCCCTTCCTCCCGCGCACCTCCCCCCCCCCACACACAGGGCCCGGCCTCCGCCATGCGCGCTCCGCCGACGTCGGGTTGCCGGACGCCTGCGTTGCCGCGCTGAGCTCGCCTCCGGCCCCGCCGCGCTCTGCCGCGCTCTGCCCTCTGCCGCGCTCAGGTGCGGGCCACGTACAAGATCCCGCTGTCCGAGGCCGGCGTCGCGGCGCTGACGGCCAGCTGCTCCGGCGCCAGCGGCGCTCAGGAGGCGTCCGTGCTGGGCCTGGCAGGGGCGACGTGCGACTTGGAGCCCCCGGTGGAGCCGCCGGTGCGTGGGGTGTGGGGCCCTCCCCAGTCGGGGCCCCCTTGGCCCGGGGCCAGCTTGTGCTGCACCGTGCAAGCAGCGGCGGCTGTGCAGCCGTCCGTGGGCCCCATCCGCGTATCCGGGGGCTTAGCCCCACCCGCCTGGCGCTCACCCTGGCTGTGTGCCTGGCTGCGGATGTGCATGGGCTCGGCCCCAGGTGGTGGGCGTCAGCAGCACGCAGAGCACAGGCGACACGCCGCCGCCGTCTCGCGGGGCCGGCGGCGCGCCGACCGCCATGATTGCCGCCGCGGCGGCTGGCGGCGTGGCGGCCATTGCGGCGCTGGCGCTGGCGGGCGTCATTGTGCGGCGGCGGCGCAACCGGCGGCGGCAGGCGGCCGCCGAGGCGCTGCGGGAGCTGGTGCGGTGCCGACCACATCTGGCGGCTGGGGTTATTAGGGGCGTGCAGCTGCCGTACGGGTTCCTCAGCGGCCAGGCGCCGGCATGTGTTTGCGAACTCTAGGGTGGCACGCGCCGCGCATGGCCTTGCGCTCTGACCTGGGGCTCTTGCACGCGCCTTCCTCCTTGCCTGCCTGCTGCAGGAGCACGGCGACCGGTCGTACATCTCGCTCGGTGGCGCGTCCGACGCGCCTGGCGCCGCCACCGCCGCGCAAGTCAACGTGCAGCGCGCGCTGCGGCTGACACGCGGCAGCGGCGTCCGCAAGTCGCTGGGCGGCGGCAGCGCCCTCGCCCTCGCCCTCTCGCGCCACTCCCTCGGTGGCGCCGCCGCCGGCGGCAGCGCCGCCGCCGGTAGCGCTTCGGTGCGCCGCTGGACCATCAGCGGCGGCGAGGCCCGGGTCCAACACAGCGACGGCGGCGGCAGCGGTGGCGGCGGCTGCGGCACCGCTGACGACGGCGGCATGGACGTCGACGAAGCCACCGCCGCCGCCGCCACCGCCGAAGCTGGCACGCCAGCCGGCGACGCCAGCTACCGGCCGCTCCGTCGTGGCAGCCTAGTGGCCGACAGCAAGGGCCTGGCGCGCGGCTCCGCCGGTGGCGCCTCGTCTGCCAGGCATGTGCGGTTCAGCGCCCAGCCGCACCGGCACCACTCGCAGCCCGGCAACGCCCGAGCCGGCGGCTCCGCCGCCGAGTCGCCGCGGCAGACCGGCCGCCAGACGCTTCCGCCGCTGTCCGTCATGCTGCCACCGGCCGCCAGCGGCTCCTCCGTCGGGCGCTGCCGCTCGCCCGACGGCACGCCATCGGCGGCAGGCGGCAGCACGAGGCAGCAACACAGCATCCCGCTGCTGGCGCGCCGCTCATCAGCCGCCTACTCCCGCTACACCACAAACGGCACCGACGCCGACGGCCACAGCGGCGCGCTACGCGCGGCGGCGTCGCCGTCAGCCGGCGGTGCCGACGCGGCGGAGGCGGACGCCGACGGCGGCGGCCCCGCCAGCGGCACGCGCGCGCACCTCTCCGCCGGCGAGGCCTCTAGCGGCGAGGGTCCTGAGAGGGCTTACTCGCAGGGCTGGCACAGCAACGGCGGCGCCGCGCGCGTCACGCGGCTCAGCCGCTGGGCAGCCGTCGCGGACGGCACCGCCGCCAGCCCCAGCGCCGCCGCGGCGCCGGCGGGAGGGCCGCTGGCGCGCTGGTCGCGCGGCTCGCAGGGCGCCGGCGGCATTGCGGAGAGCCTGGCGGTGATGCTGGCTGCGGCGGGCCGGCGGCGCCGCCACATGCGGGCGGCAGTGCTGTCTAGGCAGCACGTGCAGCGGGCGGCCATGGAGGCGGTGCGTCAGCCGTCGTATCTGTGTCGATGGAACCAATGGCATTTTTTCTCGAACATAAGTTGATTACGTCCTACTTCCATCATGTGTCCAAGATGCGTGGTGCTGGGCTGGCGCCGACTGGGCTGGGCCAGGCTAGCCTGGGAGGCGGCGGTGCGGCCCGGCCCGCCTCCACCCGTGCGCCTCCACCCGTGCGCCTCCACTCGTGCGCCTCCACTCGTGGCCCTGCGCAGGCCGCCCGAGACGGCGCTGAGGCGGAAGCCGACTGGGGCCCGGCTGGCGAGGCGCGGCAGCCAACACAGGCAAGAGCCGGGGCCGGCTTCTCGCTCCAGAGCGGCGTGGGGCAGGGCCCGAGGGGAGTGCGACTGCCGGAGGACACTGCTTGTGATGCGCCGTTGGGCGGCGGCCCGAGGGCCCCGGCGCGAGGGCCCCGGCGGGAGGTGCCAGGCGGCGTGCAACCCAGCCCTGCTGTTACTCCCATGGTACATACCCAGCCCTGCTGTTACTCCCATGGTACATACCCAGCCAGCTGCTGCCTGCCCCACCCTGCGCCTGCCGGTGCACCCTTCCTTGCCCGCCGCCTGCCCTGACGTGTGCACAAAACCCAATCCCGCCGCCGGCCCTGCCTCGCCTCGCAGCTCACGGACGCGCAGATGGCTCGCGTGCTAACGTGGCGCGACGAGGCCGCAGCGGCCTGGGCCGAGGAGGGACCGCCCGAACCGCCCACGCCACTGAGCCTCAGCCGGGCCAGCAGCCGCGCCTCGATCGCCGCAAGCGTGCCGGCGTCGATCGCTGGCGGCGGCGCTGGCGGCGGCGCTGGCGGCGGCGCTGGCGGCGCCGCTGGCACCGGCGCTGCCACCGACGGCGATCATGACGGCGGTGACGCGGCAGCGGGATTGGCGCCCTCAGCGCCGCTGCGGCCGCTGCCGTCGCCCCAGTGCAAGGGCTCGGCTCAGAGGCTGGCCAGCGGCGCCCGGAGCCCTGCAACGGCGCTGCCGACCCTGGCGGACACGACCGCGGCTCCTGTGGCGCCTCCGGCGCCCGTGCTTGCGCCATCGCGGTCTGTTAAGCGCAGCAGCGCGCCGGCGCTCACCCTCGACCCCAACACCTTGGGCCCCAACCAGCCGGCGGCCGAGCAGGGCGCGGCGCGGGCCGCGCCCAACGGCCCCGCCGGCGGCGTCGCCGGTGGCGTCGCCAGCGGCTGCAGCGGCCGCACCAGCGGCGGTGGCGGCAGCCCATCGCCCAGCCGCGGCTGGGGCACGAACGCGTCCGCCCGTACCCTTGCGGTAGCCTCCACGGCCACCCCCTCCATGCGGAGTGCGCGCGCCTGGCTGTCACGCCGTGTGCGGCCCTCCACCGACGGCCAGGCTACTGGCATGCTCGGCGGCGGCCGCAGCCCCGGCGGAACGCCGCCGCGCAACACTCTCAGCCGGCCCGCCGTGTCCTTGGGCGGCGGCGTCAGCGACGCCACCTCCGCCGCCGCCGCCGCCGCCGGCAGCCGAGCCGACGACGGCGCCGCCGCGCCGCGACGCTGCATGTCGGGCGCTGGCAGCGTCAGCAGCGCGCTCCACGGCAGCGGGACGGGGCCCGGGCCGCGCAGGGCGTGGGACGACGGCGGCTCGGTCGCGGACAGCGCCTCCGTATTCACGCCCACGGCCTCCGTCACGGCCCCCGGCTGCGCCATGTCCTGCTATGCGCCCTCGCCGCCGTCGCTGTCGGGCGCGGTGCCGCCGCCGGTGCATCTGGCGCCGCCGCCGCTCGAGCCGCACCCTGGCCCGGTGCCAGCACGGCACCGGCAGCAGTCGGGCGCCGGCGCCAGTGGCAGCCTGCGGCACCCCCCCAAGCTGCTGCTCGCGCTCCGCCCGCAGCTCTCGTCCGACAGCCTTGGGGGTGGCGGCGGCGGCGGCGGCGGCGGTGGCGGCAGCCTGCGCGCCGCGACGCCGCGCTCCTCCACGCACAGCCTGGGCCGGTCTGGGCTGAACGTGGGGTCGCAGCGGGCGTCAGGTCAGCATGCGGATGTAAGCGAGGAGGCGGCAGCCGCAGCGGCGGCGGCGGCGGCGGTGGCGGACCCGGATGCCATGGAGCGCGGCGCTGCGAGCCGCTTCGCGCTGCAGGTGCTCGTGTCCGGGGGCGCCGGCGGGGCGCTGGGAGGCGGAGGCAGCACACCGTCGACGGGGGTCATGGCGCCTTGCTTGCCACACGGCAGCCAGCAGCAGTGCATGTCCGAGCCTCTGGCGCGCTGCGGCAGCCGCCGCGGCCGCGCAGCGACGGCGGCGGCGGCGCGGCTGTCGCCGCCGCCGGCCGTCGGTGGCGGCGGCTTTGCGCCCGATCTGGAGCAGCAGGGCGAGCCCAGCTTGCCGCCGGCGGCGCGTGCCAAGCGGCCGCTGCAGCAGCAGGGCGGGGCGGAGCGGCCGCCGCAGCTTCGGGCGCTACTGCCGAACCAGCTGCCCAGTCCGCCGACCCCGCTGGCCTCGGCATCGCCGCGCCTCTGGGATTCTGTCCCGGACTGCGTCAGCGCCAGCGGCGTCAGCGCCAGCGGCGGCAGCGCCAGCGTGCGGCTGGCGGCGGCGGCAACGGCGGCGGCCGCCGCCGCAGCAGCAGCCCTTGCCGACCCTAGCAGGCAGTCGGTAAGCTGCCTATCGCCGCTTGGGGCGATGCCTCCGCGGCTGAGCGCTGGCGGCGAGGTCCGCGCGGCCGGCGCCGCCCGCGGCAGCGGCGTTGGCAGCGGCAGCGACGGCAGCGGGAGGCCCCTCGGCAGCAGCTGCGAATGGCAGCCAGGCGGCGGCGTGCCGTCGCTGGGCTTGGCCTCGCCCCGTGGGCGGGCGTCGATGGAGTCAGAGGAGGCGCTGCGAGCCGGCGGGCCGGCGGCGCAGGAACCGTATCGTGCGATCACAACGCTGCTCTCGAACCTGCTCGACTAGCTAAAACCGTGGGATGCGCCGCCTGGCACTGTCTTGCGCCCTGGCGCGAGACAGCGCGCTAGCGCTAGCGCCAAAGTCCCTGCTTGAGCACCATGAAATGCTGCAGGATGGGGGAATGGACTTACCGGCCGGCGACAGCTGGCTGCGCAGCAGGGATGGGTGGGGCTCCTGGTCATGTCTCCGCTCGCATGCCTCGGCCCAACAACCTCGGCGGCAGCCTAGCGCACGCGCCAGCCACCGGCTGCAGCCAGTCGATGGACTGCTCCCGCCCGTGCACGCCCGTGCTGCCGCGACGTGCGCCCGTTGCTGTGAGGGGCGGCTAGTTTGCGCCGGCGCAGCTGGCCGCCTGTCGCCAACGGCGCGCCGGCCATTGCCCGGACGCCCGGACGCCGTTTTATTTGTGAGCTGCCGTAAGGCCTGCTCGTCCATGAAGCTCGCTAGTTTGTAGATGCTGCGTGCAGCAGGCTCGCGCAGAAGGCCCCTGCGCCGCAATGTACATACGGTTGCAATGGGCTGCAAGCAGCCGACAATTGAGGCTACTTGCGGGTGTGTTGTGGGCATGTCGCGTTTTGCGATGCGGCAGGCTTGGGTGTTGCTTAAGCCTCAATGGGGAAAGAGCTGTGCCGCATGTCCAGCCGATCCGGCAGAGCCAGCGGGGTGCAAGGCGTGCCCGCTGCCACCGGGGGAGTGTCTGGTGTTGGTTTGCTGGCTTGATACTGGGCTCGCCTGGGTCTGATGGGCTCCGTTCGACAGCCGTGACGGGCCGACGGGGCTGCAAATGCCCCTCGTGCTCTTGCCCCTTGAGCTGTAGAACCAGCGTGGAAGTCAGCGGCCCCTCCCTTGCTTTGCATGCTGGCGCGCGCTCAGGCCTCAGGGCGTGCCGCTGTAAGACGATGGTCTTGGCTTCGTCTGCTTGTACGATGAGGCTGCTGCCTCGGCCCCCCAGTGTACGTACGAGCGGCGCATGCAATGCCCTTCAGACCTGCGCCGCCTGCGGCCCGCGCCTCAGCAGCCAAGCCAGGCCAGCAACACAGCCGGGAGTGCACGAGGCAGCGGCTTCTACGGACGAACGAGGCAGGCGTGCGATGGGTACACCGCCACGGGGTGCAGGGCAGGGGGAGGGAATGGTCCGCTTCGGCGCTGGTCGCGCTGCCAGTCCCAACGGCGGTCAATGTGTAGCGCTCCCCCTTATTGGATCAAGCAAGGCGGGGCGGCTAACCAAAGGCCAACACGCCGCACTGTGTGGCCGACAGAGCCCAGACATGTTGTGCGGTATGGGGGGTCACCAGCAGCGCGCCCGCTTTACTCAGCCACAAGCCGGGCACCGTCAGGCAGCCATTGTTGACCCAACTTGGACAGCGTGTGTCCCTGTACTACGCTCTTACTCACCGCCACTGCACCGAGCTGCGCTGCCCTCTGCCGTCCACTGCCGTCCTCTGCCGTCCTCTGCATCCCTGCGTTCGGCCCAGCCACTCCAATAGGTCTCCCTGACAGTGCGTGACCTGTGCGACTTGTGAATTGCGCAGCCCAGGGGGCCCGAGGCAAGCAGGAGGCAGCGCAACTGTGCGGGGCGCTGTGATGTCCGCTTGGCGCCACCGCCGTAGCCCCTTCAGCGCCGCTTGGTCACGCCCAGAGAGCCTTGTGCCCATGCCGGGGGGCGCAGTGCGATGAGCCGGGGCCCGGCCGGGATACAGATGCCCTTATGACAAAAAACAGACAAGCAAACGTCGGCTTGGCGGCACCGACTGGCAGCGGCCGACGTGGCTGTCACGACACAGTATGTAACCGGCAGAGCAGGGGAGAGTATCCGGTGCCACGTGTAGAAATAGAAATAGAAATAAGTACCCTGGGGCGGGGCCGCCTAGGGTGAATTAAGGGGGCGGGGCGTCCAGGGTCTAGGACCACCTGCCTCCGCCACCGTGAGATAGGAGGGGGGTCGGCTTGGCCAAAAAGTCAAAGGAGCCAGACTGAGAAATCCGGAGGTGCCCGCACAGCCATTCGGCCAAAGGCGTCAGTTGTCATCTCAAGTTCATAATTCTATATGGACCCCAAAGGGTAATTGACTCCCCGAAGGGAGAGCTACCCCCGAAGGGGTGACAGGTACGGGGCTTGGCGGCACCGACTGGCGGCGGCCCACGTGGCTGTCACGACACAGTATGTAACCGGCAGAGTATCCGGTGCCACGCATGCGGTACAGCAAAAGTAATGCTTGAGTTGGGAGGAGCGCGAGCGTTATCGCTGCGGGCGGCTGTCCGGATTCCTGGAACCGGGGATGCGCCCGAGGTTCACTGGCAGAGCCATGGGGATGGAGGTGTCCCCATGAGTGCGACGCCGCCCGGTGGGCAGCCGCTCCTCAGGACCGTGCTGTGCCGATGACACGTTACAGGTACATGTTCTTGAGCCACCTATCTTACCTTAGAGACGCCCGGGCGTGTGGTGTTGCACGCGGCGCCACTCTAAGCCCAAGTACTCGTCCTAGTATGCGTCCCTTGCCCTCGTTCACATGCCGCCAACAGCGTGCTACTGCCTCAGGCCCACACTCACTAACATCAGTACTGCAACGCGGCCGCCCGACGGCCCGACCGCCCGACCGCCAGGAAACCACATCCTGCCTTACCTCGCACGGTCCGCCAAAACCTTCGTGAATCCCAACCCCCCTCATACCATGCTTTCATAGCCATCACCAGTATCTGCAGCCCCCCGCATAACAGCGGCGTGATTTGTACATGATATCAGATAAGTATAGCCAGTATGTATAACGCAGGCTCACAAGATAGACCCCGCGAGGGGCGCCAGCGCGCCCATAACTGACGTAGCTCAAGCATGAAATTGAGGCAACCTCGGCAAGTGTACTTCCCTAGCGTAGCGGGGAAGGTAGGTTCTTGCGTAGCTATCGTGGAGCGTGGAAGCGGCCGGCGCGGACACCCAAGGGGCCCGCGGGGCCGCGGCACGGGTTTGGTCAGTACGGCAGACCGCTCTCCGGTTTGGCCCGCGAG
>BDDC01002395.1:0-13373 GCA_001662425.1 Chlamydomonas sphaeroides | reverse complement strand
AGGGAGGGCCCCAAGGGAGGGCCACCAGGGAGGGCCCCAAGACAGGGCCACCAGGGAGGGCCCCAAGGCAGGGCCACCAGGGAACAGTATAATGGGTAGAGGTGTGGCGAGGAGGTAATATAATGGGTAGAGAGGTGGCGAGGAGCGGTAAATGGTCTGGAGAGCCGCAGCCAGGCACGGTGTGTGCTGCGGCCCGAGCGACCCGGGCGCTCACTCTTGTGCTCGGGGTAGGAGTACCCCATGGCCGCCGCCTGCGCGCCGGAGCCGAGGGCGTGCACCATGGGCACCTGCAGCGTTTGGGGAGATCCCGTTAGGAGGCGCAGCTCATATGAGTACCTAGTGCCAGTGTCTGCGACCCTGTTGCTGCTGCTGCAGCCCCAGGCACCTGCGGCGCTCGCAGGAGGCCGTTGTAGGCAATGGCGTACCAGCGGCCCTCGAACAGCGCCGGGTTGAAGCAGAAGAAGTAGTTGGAGGCTGCGTCCGAGAAGCCCTGGCCGGGAGGACGGGGAGGGGTTATGGAAAAGATGCCACTGTGAGTCAAGAGTGCCTGGGGCAGGAACCGCCGAGGGAGGGACCTGGGGCGGCGATGCGGCGCGGCATGGGCAGGGTGTAGTGGGCACTGGGCATGGTTGAAAGCACGGGGCAGAGTTGATGTCACAGCCTGACACAGGGTTGGAGGCAGGCGGATTGGTCTGGGAAAGGGCGGGGAGCGACGTGGAGGCGCTGAGGCGCGGGAGGATGCTCACCTTGCCAATGGTCCTACAGCACACCTCCGCGGCTTCCCGGTCCTCCGCGAAGCTCAAGACGCGAATGGGCGCATTGCGAAGGTCTAACTCCTCGCTAACCATTTGGCGATGGCTAGTGCTGGGAACTGTGGTCGCGTCGGTCTGCGCGTTGGATGGGCTGGATGTTGCGGATGGTCGCAGTCCCCGCGCGACTGCACGCGCACTAAAGCGAGCAGGTGCAAGCTTGTAGTTGCAG
The DNA here is from genome assembly GCA_001662425.1 of Chlamydomonas sphaeroides. NCBI lineage: Eukaryota > Viridiplantae > Chlorophyta > Chlorophyceae > Chlamydomonadales > Chlamydomonadaceae > Chlamydomonas > Chlamydomonas sphaeroides. Next base: position 12,392 of record BDDC01002395.1, on the reverse strand, counting down.
AGGCTGCGTCCCGCTTGAGAGCTAATGCCTATTCCGCCACAGTGCATTGGAGCCACGCAATGCTTGTTGTGAAGGTTGAGGTGCCTGTCGGGCGCTATTCCAGCAACACGTGTTCTGTAAAATAGTCAGATATTGGCGTCAGTCACTGTTGTCTCATCGCCGCGTGTGCGTGCCATCGCCTTGACCTCCCAGCACCTCCCTTCCACCCCCAACTACCCGAGGCTCCGCACAGCGCTTGGCGTCCCCCCGCCTCCATCTTTCGCACTGCCTAGCAAAAGCGCAACAGGCCTACACCACATCGCAGCTGCCCTAGCTGCCCCAGCCCTCGCCACCGTGCCGGGCCAGCAGTGTAGGACCGCCCGTGCTCCCCATCGAGGGGACCGCCCCGGGCCGCCTGCTTTCACGACCTCCACGTCCTCGCGCCCAAGCACATCCCGGCGGCAAGCTTGCACTCCGCATCGTGTCAATCGCCGGCACTCTCGCGGCATCATCCCACCATATCCACATCCACACTCACACACGCACACTCCGGCACACACACAGCCGGCACGCCTGCGCCCGTTCACTGCTGCCTCGGCGCCCGCAGCCTGCGTGGCGGTGTCAGCAGCGCAGGGCAGCGGCCGCCGCAGCCTGGTCGCGCAGCCAGACGGTCACGGCAGGCGCTACGCGCGAACTCGACGCCCACCCCAACGCATCGTCCCAGTCCACAGAGCAGCCCAGCTGCCGCATCGTCCGCAGCGCACACAGCGGCGTGCCGCCACGCACCGCCGTGCTGAAGGCCGCCCCGCGGGGCACCCAGGAGCAGCCCAGCCGCGCCAGCGCGCGCAGCATCGTCAGGTCGCCTGGGACGGCCGTCCGCGCAAACAGCTCCGCTGGATGCTATGGGGCCGAGACGGAGTGGCCATTTGGCACCGCACCGCGGAGCGGGAGTGGCGCACACGTCGTCAGGCCAGCAACGGCCAACAGGTGCCGAGTGCGGGCGCGCGGCAGCGGCGAACGGCGCTGGCCGCCCGCAGCATCAATGGCTCCCTGGGCATCCCAGCGCCTCGACCGCGCACCGGCCAGGGCGCGCCGCGCTGCGTCACCAGCCACTCCAGCGCCTCCTCGCCGCCCGCCTTGGCGGCCGCCGCCACGGAGAAGCAGTCCCATATACCCCACGCGCCATGGCGTTTCGGCGCCAGGCGCTGCGGCCGCCGCCAGCAGCGCCTGCTGCGCCCTCGCCAGCAGCGCTGCGTCGCCCTGCGTCGCCAGCATCGCCTACGCGCCTCTCCAGGCCCAGGGGTGCACGCCCGCCTCCCAGCTCGGCAGCAGCGGAGACGCCACCAGCCAGCAGCGCGCCACCGCTAAGCGCCCGGCGTCGGCCCTGCTGCTGCCGGTGCTGCAACTGGGGCCGAAGCTGTCCTCCAGCAGACGGAACACGTCGGGTCGGGCGGAGCGCGGCAGCAGCCTCTGCAGGATGGGCAGCTGCCCCAGCCGAGCGGCATCGGCACACACGCGAGCGCACATGTCCTGTGCGAACCGACCGGCGGCGTCGAGCTCCTCATCGAGCATGTCGAGCAGCGCCGGCAGCGCCCCCATGTTGCCGGCCGTTGCGGCCGCGTTGATCGCTTTCGCCAGGTCGAGCGGATACCCAGCCGCGCGAAGCCACGCCAGACGTGCGGGTAAGTCGGTTCGGCAGCGCGCCGCGAGCTCCATGCACGCGTCCTTGACGGACGCACGCGGCAGCTGCAGCACCAAGCGCCCCAGCCAGTCGGTCTTTGCCTGCCTCCCAGTCGGGCGCCGCGCTGGCGATGGCAGCACCAAGGACGGGGTCGGGCAGGCTCAGGGCCCTGAGGCTGATGTTGGCGCTGGCGACGAAGCTGCGCAGCGTTGGCAGGTCGAAGCCGTAGGCGGCGCTGACGAGCAGGCGCTGTTGCTGATAGGCGTTGAGGCCGGCGGCGACATCGAGGCCGCTGCCGCAGCAGCCGGCCGGCCAGGTCCGCATGGCCGCTGGCTGCTGCGTCTGCAGCGGCTGCCAGGAGTCGGTAGATGTTCCAATCCGGGGGTAGGATCTTGCTCAGCAGCCACGCGCACACGTTCTGGTGGCCGCCCATGGCTGCAGAGCACAGCGCAGCCTCGAAGTTGCAGATGGCGCCCTGCGCGTCCAGCCAGCGGCATGTCTCCAGCTGGCCGGCCCCTGCGGCGGCCCCTGGCGGCCTTGAGTGCGCCACAGGATTTCAGCGAGCAGCCCGCCTCGCGGGCGAGTAGCTCTAGGCTGTGCTGCACGCCTGACGCTGCTGAGAGCGCCACGAGCTGACGCCGCTTCCACAGCTGGAGCTGGCGCATGCAGCCGATCGCGGCCCACTTGTGTGCAAAGGCGTGCTCGGGCACCGGCTGTGACAGCACGATGCGCCACAGCAGGTGGCGGGGCAGGTGGCGCCAGACTGCGGCGTCCATGTCGGTGCGTGGCGGCACGCTCCGTCCGACCAGGAAGATGACGGCAAATCGGCAACCCATGGGCCATGGCACACGTACTACACCCCTGCAGATCCCCAGCACCCATGGTCATGTGCACTCCCCCGCCTCGCCGCACCCCTGCGCAGCCACTTGGTGACGCTCAGCCGCAACTGCAGCCGCAGCAGCGACTACACATTCAACCTCCACCTTCCCTGCCCAGCCAGTCCAGGTTCGCAGCCTCCTCGTCCACGGCTGGAGCTCAGTGCAGCCACGCACAGCATCCACGTCCCATTCATGAATCGTTGCTGCGATGGCAACTCCAGTCACGGCACCCCTTCTACCACTCCTCGATAAGCCTATCCGCTGCCAAAGTTAAGCCCAGCCAGGCACCTGCTTGCTGCCGCCCACCGATAGCAACGCAGCTAACGCCCTCGCCGCACCGCCCCCCCGGCACGCGCGCGTACCGCACGCGGCACGCCGCTGCGCACGCCCAGCACGCCCGCCGTTAATGCCGTACAATGTTGTACGGCTACCTACAGTCGCACGTACTGCACCCGCTCCGATGTGCTGAGCATGAAGGGGCTGAGCTTCCAGCCCGCCTGCGGCCGCGGACAGCAGCATGGGCGGGCAGGGGGCGACGGCTGGCGTCAGGCTTGGACCTCGCCACAGCTAGGGACTGGGCACTGCCCGAGCCGCGCGCCACGCGACTTGAGCGGGCAGCAAGTGCACGCAGGCGGTTTGCGCGTGTCAGGCAGGGCACTGGCCACAGCTAGGGAGTGGGCACTAGCATGGCCGGGTCGTCCCGGCATGCGGCGAGGCACGGGCAGCTTGTCAGGGTGCGGGGTCACGGCATGAGCAGGCGCGTCCGGAGGGCAGGGCTGCCGCGTGCCTCGCTCCCGCCCCGCCCCAGCACCCCTCGTCGCTCACCGCCGCCGCCTCCTGCAGCAGGCGAGGCAGGCTGCGCCCCGCCTCCCGCCGGCTCTGCCGCACCAGCGCCGCCCACTCGTCCTCGCCCAGAGCCGCCGCTGCGGCGACGGCCGCGGCCGCGGCCTCGCGGCTGCAGCCGCCGCCGCCGCCGCTGCCCTCGCCGCCACCCACGGGCCGCGCTTCCCCGGGCTCGTGGCGTGCACGTTTGTCGCCCTGTGGCGGGAGCAGCGAGGTGCAGACCCGGCCCAAGCCCCGCCTCAAGCTAGCAGCACGACAAACAAGCGGCCGCACTTTGTCTAGGCAATGACACCTGTGAGCCCCCCAGCGTCAGGCAACCTCGTGTTGCGACAGTGGCGGCGCTGCCCACCTGGCGCCCGTCGGCTGCATCCTGACACGAGCCGCAGGGCGAGGGCGAGCCGCTGAGGCTGATGGAAGCGGTGGCGGCCGCCAGCGGCGCCGCGGCGCCGTGGCCGTGGGACCGGGGGTGGTTGCTGTGGCGGTGGCCCTCGTGGTGTTGCTGCTGGTGGTGGTGGTGGTGGTGGTGGTGGTGCGGTGCGACGGGGGAGCTCAAGGAGGGGTCGGATGGGCTCGTGGAGGAGGAGCAGGAGGCGGAGGCGCCGCCGCCCAGAGGTGAGCCCGCGTCCGCCAGGTCGAGCAGCCGGACGCCGCCGGTGCGGCCCCCGCCGGCGCCGGGGCCGTGCGCGTGGGCGGAGCCCGAGGCCGAGCCGGAGGACCCCGCGGACGCCGGCGGCAGCAGGTGTGCGAGCGAGTGGTGTTGGTGTTGGTGGTGTGAGTGGGAGTGGTGGTGGTGGGAGTGGTGGGAGTGGCCGCCGGAGGCGTGGTGGTGGTGGTGGTTGTGGCCGTGCGCGTGGGCGGAGGTGTGCGTTAAGAGGGCCTGCGGCGTCGGGGCGGGGGCCGGGCGGGGAGGGCGGGACGCAAGTGAGGCGCGGTGCAGGGAGGCGCGTCGCAGAGCGGCTGGCGGCGATGTCCCCACAGCCGCGCTGCGGCAGGCGCCCACACGAGACACGGCGCCGCCTGCAGCGGCTGCCAGGCAGCGCCGCAAGCGCCCACGCAGTCCCGACTTGCATGGCACCGGCCCTGCACGGCACCGCCCTCCTGGACCAAGCACGGCCCTACGCGGCGGCCGCTGCCGGTCGCAGCCAGCCACGGCCACCTGTCGCTGCGCCGCCCCGCCCCAAGCAGGCCCAGGCGCCTAGCACGGGCACGCAGCCGCCAGTCATGGCCCCCCGCCAAGAAGACGTGGGCCGCCGCGTTGGGCGCCGAGGCCCTCATGTTGGGCCCCCATGTTGGGCCCCCCAGGCCCCCCCGGGCCGCACCTTGCGGACGAATGCGGCGTGCAGCAGCGCCTTGGCGATGTCCGAGGCACTGGCCTGGTCGCTGAGGGGGGAGCGGCGGGAGGGGGGCAGCGGGCGCCACGGGGCTGGAGCCCGGCACGGCCCTGGCACGGCGGCCCCAACCGCGCGCTGTCGCCGGCATGACGCAACACCGACAGACCCACGACACAACAGACGCCCACAAGCACTTGAACACACACAGCTAAACGCGGGCGTGCGGTGCCGCGTGTGGGGCTAACATGTCCACACACAGGCGAACGCCGCCGCGCCCACCTGAGGGCCACTAAGATGCACGGCTGCGCCTTGCCGCTGCCCCCCACGCCGCCGCCGCCCAGCCAGCCGGGCAGCCGCAGTCCGCCGACCTGCGCCAGCGCGTCCTGCGGCAGCGCCGCCGCCGCTGCCGGCTCCTCCTGCCGTACGTGCAGTACGTACTGCTCGCCGTCGTACTCTTTGAGCAGGCGGCGCAGGCGCGCGGGGTCGTCGGGGGCGATGTGGTGCAGGCTGGTGACAGAGAGCGGCAGCAGGCCGCGCCACACGTCCGAGGCAAACACCAGCCGCTCGGCGGCGCTGATCTGCGGCGAAGGGGGCCCACCAGCAGCAGCAGCACTGGTGTCAGCATCAGCAGCGTGACGAGGGGACAACGCAAGCGGGCAGCGCGTGAGCAGGCAGGCGGCCCGGCCCACGTGGCGCCGCCGCGCTCTGGCAGGCTGCCGTGGGCCCAGCAGCAGCACGGGGCCCCGCCACCGGGGCGGCTGCCACCGGGACCGACTCCGCTGTTGCTCCATGCTGCCGCCGGCACTCAGCCCCGAGCTCCGGCTCCCGGTCCGCCGCACCCATCCTCCATCCTCCTTTACCACGGGGCTTAGGGCCGGCGCCAGCCCCCTCCTCACAGCGGTTAGCGAGGGTGCGGCGCCAAACCCCATCCCCGGCCGCTGCTCGGCCGCTGGACGCAACCCCCCCCCCACACACACCGCCGCAGCTCGCACCTCTGCCGCCCCCGGCGCCGCGCCCCTGGCCATCCATCGCTCGATCACCATCTCCGCCCGCTCCCGGTTGAGCGTGCGCAGCTGCACCGCCTTGAGCTCGTGCCAGATGCAGGTCAGGTCGCCTGGGGGAGGCATTGGGCCGGGGGAAGGAGGTGAGGACAGGAGGAGAGGGGCAGGGCGCGCATCCGCAACCGCACGATGCCGCACACGTAAGCCTCCACCGCAAGCATCTTCTTCCTCATCCAATCAACGTGACGCTCCGCCCAGGCCCACTCGCCCGTGGCGCAGATGGGGTACATGATGGCGGGCAGCAGCAGCCCGGCGCGTGGCGTGCCTCGGCAGAGCCATGTGAGGCCTGCCGACATGGCCAGCGCCATCATGTCCATGACCTGGGATTGGGGCGTTGGGAGTTTGGGGTGTCGGCAGGCGCGGTTGGGGCTTGGACCTGTGACGACGACGGCGACGGCACCTTCCCCCACCTCCCGCCCCGCCACGCTCCCCCTCCATCCCGCCGGCCCACCATGTGCTGCGCCTGCGTCTTGGAGGTAAGGTCCGCCAGGTTGCCGCCCGTGGCCAGCGCCGCCTGGAAGGCTGGCTGCGTAGCCACGAAGGCCGACAGGCCTGTGGGGGGTGTAGGGTGTTGGGTGTCGGGGTTGGGGTTGGTGGAGGGGGAGGGTGATGGGGCGGAGGGGCGGCAAGCGGCGTGGAGGTACCACCCCGGTAGGCGGGCGGGCGGGCGGCAGGCAACGCGGTGATGCGTCCAGGCAGGCCGGGAAGTGGCCCGGGATGGACGTGCCTGGCAGCCTGGCCCCTCGGTGGCTCACCCACTGCGCGGCCCACGCTGCTGACGGAGGCGAGCGCCAGGAAGTGCTGCGGCCAGAAGGGCGTGGCGAACTCGCCCGCCATGCAGGCCGTGAAGATGAGCGACGTCACGAAGCGCATGCGCTGCGAGGCGGGGTGGGGAGGGGTCGGATGACGTGTGTGGGGTGGCGGGGCGTGGGTGGGACAGCGGCAAGGGGCAGGGCAAGCAGGCGCAAGGGGCAGGGCACCCCCCGCCCGCCCCCAGCACCGCCCTGGCGCCACCACCCCACGCCCTGCCGCCCTCCCACCTTGAGGTCGGCGTCAAAAGTCTGTCCGAACGAGGTGGACACCCCCATGCGCACGATGCGGCTGACGCCGTCCTTGAGCAGCCAGTTGATGGCGGCGGAGGCGGCAAAGGCCTGGCGGGGGGTGGCGAGGGCAGCGGCGCATGCAGGGCGGACCCGGGGGTGCGTGCGTGTGACTGGCGGGCCAGAGGCAAGCGGCTAGCTGCGGCAGGCAGCGCGGGGGCCCGCGCCCCCTCGGGGGGCGCCGCGAGCTGCCATAGCCCCGAGCGCTGCGTGAGGCATCGCCGCAGGGGCCGGCGGGGGCCCGCAGCGCCGCTGAGCTGCCATATCCCCGACCTCGCCCAACCGCCCAACCGCCATACTGGAGGCTCTGGTGTGGCGGCTTGGGCTGTGAGCGCTCGCCAGGAAGGCAGCCCCACACGAGCCGCCGGCGGACGCGAGCCGTACCCCAGGTGCACCCCGCCTCGGCAGCCACGGGGCCCCCCAAGCTTGGGCCGCCCCGGCCCCCACCTTCTTGGCGCCCAGCCCGGTTGCCATGAGCAGCGCAGAGAAGGAGAAGTTCTGCATGGTGCTCGAGAAGAAGCGCTGGTGGGGAGGGGCGGGAGAGAGGGCGGGGGGCACAGCGGAACGTGGGCGACACGGGCAGACACTGGCGCAGCGCAACAGGCCCCCGCTTTTTGCCTCCGCTGCGCCTGCCCGGCCCCGCTGCGGCCGCTCGCCTGCGTCAGCCGCCACCTCAGCCATTCCCAGTAGTCGGGCGTGACGTCCCGTGGGTCGGGCAGGAAGGCCTCCGCCAGCCGCCCGCGCAGCCCCAGCAGCCAGTTGCGGAGGCGGCCTGAGGGCGGGCGGAAGGGCAGAGGGGCATGGGAGGGGCAGGTTGCAGACGGGGGTATGGGAGGACGGGGCAGGGAGTGCAGATCGAAAGGGGACAGGGGGCGGCTGCGGTCGCGTGTTGTGGAGGGAAGGTGCACGTGTCGATGGGACAGCAGCGCGGGAAGGACAGCAGGGCACGGAGGGCTACGGGCAGGTACGTAAGGAGGGGCACGGGCCAGGCGCATGCGGGGCCTCATGGGCAGCTCACCTCCTGCCTCTGCGTTGGCGGCCGCCATGGCCTCGGTCAGACGCCCGGCCCCGCCTGCCCCACCACAACATACGGCGCGCCTGCCTCGTCCCCTCCCCAGCCACACGCCCCTCCCTGCTGCGTCGCCCGCACCCCCACGGCAGCCTGCCATCGCGGCTTGCAGCACGTGGTATTCTGCCGTATAGCTGGTCGCGAAACACACACGCAGCCCTATGCTGCCCTGCTGGCGTCCGCCCTCCGGCCACTCGGCGCCCGCCTCCAAAGCGCACTGCGTGTGGCGCCACACCGCCTACACCCACGTCACCGTGCCAGCTCTGCGCCAGCCACCCGACCTCGTTGCCTCCCAGTGCACCTTCACCTGTCGCCGGTCGCTGCACCCTCATGCTCCGGCCCCTCCTGGCGCTCACCCGCGTTGACGTCGCCCTCCGCCAGCGCGCTCTCCTCCATGGCGCTAACCCGTGTGCCGTCCCACACGTACGGCAGCAGCCGCTCGCCTGGTAGGACAGGGCGACGAAGGCAGCAGGTCGGCATGGCAACGGGTGGGCGGCAAGGAAGAGGCGCGAAGGCAGAGGCTATGGCGGTGACCTGGGGCCCGACTGCTGCCAGAGGCGGCCGGTGCCCGCAGGCAGCCAAGGCCCCGCTAGGCCCGGCCGGGCTTCGGCTCACCCTTCTTTATGGCCACAGGAAGCCGCTCCAATGCCGGCTGCTGCGCTGGCGCGGAGGCAGCGGAAGCGGTGACGGAGCAGAAGAGCGGCGGCGGGCGCGGCCGGCGCCGGCCGCACGCCGCGCCGCCAGAGGGCGCGGCTGGGCGTACGAGGAGGCCGCTGCCGCGGTGGCCGGGAGAGCACCGGAAGCTCAGCGCTAGCGAGCCGTCACGAGCGGATGGCAGCACGCAGGCATATCCATCGCCTGCGGCATCGGCTGTCGCGGGCTGCGACTGCAGGAGGCAGCTCGCGGGCGCGCCGCGCGATGTGAACCGTGGGGATGGCGACATCCGAGAAGTGCGTCGCTACCGCTGCCGACGTCCAAGGTAGCTTTTGGCTGATAAAATGTAGGCAATTGCGCGACTTGGCGGGCGGCGCGTCACCGCCGCGCCGGGTGTGGTCCAGGCATGCAGGCGGCGCAGCAGGCGGCAGTCAACAAGATGATTTCAATTCGCGTTCGTGTCGGGAAGTACAGAGAGCGGCAGGCGACAGCGCGCGAGCCTCGACGCACAAACGTGTCGAGCGATGTGCAGCGTGCTGGAAAGGTAACTCGACGGTATGCTCACTGCACGTGTATTCTGCGTGTGACTACTGAAATCAGTTATGTAGAGCAAGTGTTTAAAGCTGGTGACGGCCCCGTGCCCGTATCGGCCCGAGCCCCCCGCCCCCACCCGCATGGCCTCCGCCAGCAACCGGCGACAGAGACCAGCCCTACGCCAGTTACGCAACACGCCACTCCAGCAGGACGCACTTGTAAATTTGTGGTGTCGTGCAAGGCGCCCAATAGCACTCTGCCAACATGCAGTACCAAACATCGGTCCGGCATGGCGCTACCAAGTGCGTGCCTGTGGCGTATTGCTGCCACGCCCGGCTGCTGCCGTCACGATGCAGCATCTTTAGAGGCGTCTTACGTCTTGGCTCTTGCTCGTAGGCCCCTACCGCCTACGTCAGCAGCGCCACCAAGCAGCCAACCCTCGCCACGTCTCCATGCCATCCAAGGCCCACCCAGGCTGCACGAGTGATGGCTTGAGGATAGTCTGTCCGGTGGTGGGTGGGGGGGAGGCTCTGGCCAGCCCACGTCGCGTGTTGGAGTGAGGATTCGGCACGACTTCACGATTACCACCAGGCTTGGCCTTCATGATTATCGCCCGGCACCCCGGCTCGGCCTTTGTCGCGGCCGCTCGAGCTGCTGACAACGGCACGCCGCACCGGGGGCCGACCCACATGCCGACCCACATGCAGTACGGCACCCAGGCGCGCCTCCAACCCGGCTGCCGCAGGCCGTCGGCCCGCGCACGCCACACCCCCATGGCCCGCCCCGGCACTCCCGCCGCCCGCTACCCCGCCGCGACATGCGCGCCACCCGCATCCCGCCGTCGGCCCATGGCCCCACCACCACACGGCTGCCCTGGCTGGCCCCGGCCTGGTGCCTGGTGCCTGGTGCCTGCCTGCGCAACCCAACGCCGTCCGCACCCACACCCCACCCCACGAGGCGTTCAAGCTGCCCTACCTGCACCCCCTCATCCGCGTGCGCCCCCGCCAGAGCGCCCCACCGCGCCCCCGCACGCCACCCCGCCGCCCCCTCACCGCCCCCTCACACCACCGCCGGCCGCTTGGCACCCGCGCCCGGCTCCGCCTCCACCGCCGTCACCACGCCCGCCAGCGCCAGCGGGCCGCCCGGCAGCGGCCTCCGCTCCACGCCCGGCTCGCCCGCTGCCAGGCGGCCGGGCAGCTGGTTAGCCTCCGCCGCGGAGTGGCCCCGCTCCACCTGCGGGCCGGAGGGGCCAAGGGGGGATGGGGTGGCGGGGCGGTGGGCGGGCAGGGCAGGGGCAGCGAACGGGTCTGTCTGAGGGAGGGTGGGGAGGTCTGTCCGAGTCGGGGCACAGTGCGGGACGGGAGGGATGGCGAGCGGGTGGATCAGGCCAGGCGCGCCGCCAGCCTTTGAGCAGCATCAGCCCCTGCTGCCCTGCCGCCAGCCGGGCCTTCCCTGCCCCTCCCCTCCCCTCCCACCCCCTTCCCCCCACCAGCAGCGTGATGTGGTGGTAGGGCTTGGCGGTGACGGCCTCGTCGGCGCTCAGCAGCGCCACCTCGGCCGCCACGATCTGGGGCCAGAGCCGGGCAGCAGGCGCAGCAGCAGCGGTACGGCGGGCGGTCGGGCGGGCAGACGGCGGGCGGGCGAGAGGTGGCTGACGACACACAAGGCGTTAGGCACTGCTTGTGGGGCTCTGCCCCTCACTGCGCGTCTGCAGAGACGCTGTGGGTGCAGCTCTGCCCCGACCTGCATCCCTCCCTGGCCTGCCCTTTCCCCTCGTACCGTCCCCACCCCTGCCCCGCCCCTCTCTTCCTGGCCCCCACCTCGGGGCTAACGTCGATGGCCGTCACCTCCAGCTCCACCCGGCTGCCCAGCGCCTCCATCAGCGCGCTGCGCAGCTCGGTGCGCAGGCCCAGCGCGGGGTCGTTGCTGCGGGGGTTACATGGTGGCGGTGGCAGTGGCGGCGTCAGGAGCGCGGAGGGGCACACATGGCCCTTGGCAGCGGCCGCAGCCAATGCGCTGTGACTTGGGCCGCACGCGGAGCGGAGGGACGCTGCAGGAGCAGGGCCCCCCACACCCCGCCCGCAGCGGCCGTCCCTCTCCCTCTCCCCCTCATGTCCCTCTCCCTCCCTCTCCCTCGGTCATGCCGCCGCCAGCCCCCTCACGCGGCCATACCTATGCCACAGCGTCACGTGCAGCGGCCCCGCCCGCAGCCGGGCCGCCAGCTCGGGCGGCAGCACCGACTTAGCCGCAGCCCGCAGCGCCTCCTCGTCAAAGCCGGACACCGAGAAGTACGCCACCCGCTCCTCGCACACGGCGCCGGCAGCAGCCGGAGCGGCGGTGGCGGCGGCGCCGTCAGCGGCGGCGGCGGCAGCGACGGCGGCGTCCATGTCGAGTCCGGCGACGGCGGTGGAGATGGACGGCTCCGAGTCCAGGTCGACGGCGCCGTCGGCCGTCGCCGCCGCCGCCTGCGCGGCGTCTAGTGTCGCCGCCAGCTCCTGCGCCAGGTGGGCCCTCACCTGCTCCAGCGGCAGCTGCAGCGCCTGAGCGGAGGGGAGGCGGTCGGGGAGACGAGGGGGCTGGGTGCTCGATGGCCAATGCTTGGTCGGCCCGCTGCAGGCTAACAAGCCAGGAGCGACGCGCGCGGTGCCTCCCTGCCTCCCTGCCTCCCTGCCTCCTCGCCTGCTGCCTGCCCCACTGGCCCCACCCAACGCCGCTGCTCGCTCACCTCCAGCGCTGCCACAGCGTCCGGCCGCAGCAGCAGCTGCCGCGCCGTCGCCTCCCACTCGGCCGGCAGCTGCGGCTTGGCCCGCTCGTTCACGTCGCGCAGCCCCGCCGCCACGTGCCGCAGCACCTCCACCGGCACGCTGCCGCCCCCTCCGCTTTCCCCCTCCGCCCCCTCCCCTTCCGCTGCCACCCCGTCGCCTCGCATGATGGGCAGCGCCGCCACGCGCGTGAAGTGGCCCCGCAGCGCCTCCGCCAGCTCGCCGGCGGCCTTGTGGCGGTAGAAGCCCGCAAACATGGCCACAACGGTGGCGGCCGAGGGCGTGGAGGCGCCGTCCAGGCTGCCCTCGTGGTTCTGGAGCGGGGGGTGGGCAGCGGAGGGCGGGGTGATGGCATGGAGTGGGAGGCAGGAGGCACGTGGGTGTGGGAGGCACGTGGGGCGGGAGTATCGCACTCGTGATGCGACGCCCCATCCCGTTAGCTGCCGGCCCTTGCCTTGCTTGCACTCCCCCTCCCCCTCCCCTGCCCCTCCCCCTCCCCC
>BDDC01002391.1:1696-13391 GCA_001662425.1 Chlamydomonas sphaeroides | reverse complement strand
GGGGGATGCGGGGGATGCGGGGGATGCGGGGGATGCGGGGGATGCGGGGGATGCGGGGGATGCGGGGGTTGGTCACGCGTGTGCGTGTGCAGGGGTGTCGTGTTGACGGCGAAGCAGCGACACGGCCGGCGGTGTGGGCCCCATTAGCACGGCCCGCCCGCTGGTGCGCTGGCGTTTCGGCTCTTGGCCTCGCATGCGTCGGATGCCGTGTTGGCGACGAGTCGGCCTTATTGCGGAGCACGCTGAGCATGCTGAGCACGCTGAGCACGCTGAGCACGCATTGGGACGCGGCACTGCCCCCGGCACCGCCCCCGGCGGAAACGTCGGCAGCAGGACAGGGATGGGTCCGTGCCGGCACTGCCCCCAGCTCCCGCCTCCGATTTCGGAGGTGATCGCGGCCCCCGCCTCCCGTTGCCCCCGCGGCCGAGACGGGAAGCCGAGTGCGCTGGGGCCCGCTAACATGCGGGGGCTGGGGATGTTGCCTGCACCGGGACCCTCGTCGCGGCTTTCGCAACCTCTACCCATTTCATGCCCGCCGCCCCCATCCGCCGCAGGCCCGCACCAAGGCCGCGCTGGCGGCGCCGCTGCCGGGCGGCGGCGTGCCCCGGCTGCGCGGCATGATCTGGGTGCAGGTGGGGCTGACGGGCCGGGCTCGGCTTGGGCAGGTTGCGTTGAGGGGGGGGGTCGGCTGTAGCGGCTTCCTTGGGGGCGGTTTAGTTAGTTTTAATTGAATCGGGTCGGGTCGGGGCTGTTGGGGCAGCTGTTGGGGGCTCCCTTGAGGCGCGGCCCGCTGCGGAGGCACGGGGGCCGGGTACCGCGAGGGCCTTCATGCCACGGCAGTGGACTGCGGTGACCCGACGGCTCATGCGGAGCGGCCAGAGCTGCTGCTGCGCACCGGCATCCGCGGAGCCTCGCGCTGCAGCTCGGCAAGGCACCCAGAGCAGCGCGGCCGCCGCGGCCGCGAAGCTGGCCAGGCTGCGCGCGGCGGCTGCAAAAAGGCCGTGCGAGCTGCGGCGCGAGCCGGGCCAGGCGGCCGCACCCCACCTGCATGACTTGCTGCCCCGTGCACGTGCGGCCGCAGGGCGAGGCGGACGCGGAAGAGCGGCACGGCCCCGGCCCCTCGGAGGCCTACGGCGCCAACCTGGCTGGCCTGGTGGCGGCGGTGCGGCGGGACCTGGCCGCCCACCACACGCAGGTGGGCGGGGGGTGTGGGGGAGGTGGAAAGGAGGGGAAGCGGTGCAAGGTTAGGGTTTGTGGGGAAGGGGAAGGAGGGGGTGGCTGGGGGTGGCACCGCCACGCGCACCACCACACGCAGGTGGGGGCTGGCAGCGCCGCTGCATCGCGTCCGCTGCCACATCCCCCGCTGCAGGGTTGGCTCCTCTGTACCTGACGCCAGCAGCGGCAGGGCTGGCCCACTATGGCCCACTATGGCCCACTACGGGCCACCATGCGCTGTACACCAGCCCAACCCTAGTCATGCTGGTCGTGGTGGACACCTGCTCGTGCAGCGCTCTGCACCCTCGACCACGCTGCCCCAAACCCCGACGCATGCCCCGCCCGCCCCCCGCCTCCGCAGCTGCCGGTGATGCTGGGGGTGATGGCCACTCGCCGCCGCGGCTGCTTCCCCTACCTGCCCGCGGTGCGAGCCGCGCAGCTGGCTGCCGCCTCCTCGCTGCCCGGGCTGCTGGCGGTGGACATGGCGGGCTTTGAGTTCTTTGAAGAGTACGGGCCCTTCCATGTGCACCTTACCAAGGACGGCGCGGCGGCCATGGGCGCGGCCATGGTGGGGCCAGGCAGGGGGAACGTATCAAGGGATTAAGGATTGGGGTTAGGGAAGCAGGGCTTGGGGCTGGGGTGGTATGGGGCGCGTCCCGGGGGCGGCCTTGGGGTTGCTGGGGTTGGCGGCAAGACGGTGGGTACCGGGTGGAGGCGGGGCTGCAGGAGAGCGATACATTGCGGGTGGCAAAAACAGGGTGTCGGCAGCGCCTGCAGCGCCAGCCGCAGCCGCCTTGGGCCGCAGCACTGCCGCGCGTGTCTGTGCGGCCCCACAACCAACCCTCACGCCCCCCCTTCCCGTGCCCCCAGGCCCACGTGTACTACAGCTCCGTCGTACGGGCGGGCCTGCCGCGCGGGCCGCCCGCCGCCTCCGCCGCCGCGACGCTGGGCTGGGGCCCGGCGGCGGTGGGGGCGGCGGGAGCTGCGATCCAGGCGGCGTACATGGGCGCGTACGGCGGCGGTGGCGGCGGCGAGATGCGGGTCAGCAGCGCCGGCGGCTCGGCGGCTGCGATGCGGCGCGGGGAGAGCGGCGCCCTGCTGGCGCCGGAGGCAGGAGGCGCCGCGGCGGGCTCGGTGCAGGCGGCGGAAGAAGGCGAGGGCGCGGGGGAGGAGGAGGTTGGAGAGGGGGAGGAGGAGGCAGAGGCAGGGGAGGCAGAGGCAGAGGCAGGGGAAACGGGGGAGGCCGGCGAGGCGGCAGCGGGTGTGGTGGACGACAGCGTTGCGGTGGGGGGTTCGGGGGCGCCATCCGAGTCGGCGGTAGAGACGGCCGTTGCGATAGCGGCAAGAGCTAAGGATTTCGGGAGCGGAGTGAAAGGTTCGGAGTGAAGGCGCAGGGGGGAAGCGGAGTTGGATGGGGCCAGTGTGGGGTTTGCGGGGTGAACAGGGCATTTGTGACACGCGGCATGGTGTATGGGGTCTGGTCCAACTTCCTGTTTCACCCACCCGACTCCCTGTTGCGTCGGTGCTGCAGTAGCACACGAAGTCGAAGGCCTCCACACCGTCCACACATGGCGCAACTCAGCGGCTAAAACACTTGCCGCGTACCTTCGCTTGCGCTCGATTGGTGACACCACGCCACATATCTGACTGCCATGCTTGCAACGTGCTCGGGCGTGTTGCGGCGATGCCGTCGCGCGGTGTTCGGCGATCACCTCGGTGCCGGCCTTGCGTCGCTCCAGTCGACGCTACCTACGCACGATAGCTGTAATGTAGAGGAGGATACAGCGGCCACCCGCATCGCGGATAGCGCTGCAGCGTCAACGTCGGGCGGTGATGGCGTGCCGAGCCTCCTGCGTGCAGCTGGACTGCCAACGACATGGGCTATTCAAGGCGTACGCAGCATGGCGAGCAAGGCGCGCAAGGTGCGCGTCAGCGCAGCGGTACAGGAGGCCGACCAGCGATACAAGGAGCGGCAGGTCGAGGCGGCCGCGAAGGTCGGCCACAGCAGCTCCTGGCTCCTGGATTACCGCACGGCGCTTCCAGCAAAGCAGCTCACGTTCCGGCTCGGGAAGCGCTCTAAGCTCAAGGACCTGCTGGACGGCTGGACCCTGTACCAGCACAAATTTGACACCATCGCCATGGCCGCGCTGCTGCGACGCCTGCGCGTGGCGCAGCTGCACGACCCCGACTACTCCCCCGAGGCCGCGCAGCGCCTGCTCAACGAGGTCGAGCAGCGCGCGCGGACCATCACGCTGCGCTTCGCCCACCTCCACGACACCACAGCCTACCTCCACGCGCTCGCCAAGCTGCGCTCCCCTCCGCCTCCCTCCCCCTCCCCCTCCTCCTCCCCCGACGGCCCCTCGCCCGCGACACTAACCCTGGCCGGCCCCCGGCCGCTCGCTCCTGTCGGCCAGTCCCCGGACTTGGTGCTGCAGCTGGCGGCCTGGGCCACGCGTGACCGGTCCGAGGTGGCGCAGGCGCCGCCCTCGCGCCTGGCCACGCTGTTGTGGGCGCTGCACGCTCTGGTGCCGGAGGAGAGCTATGGCAGCGAGGCGCTGCAGGTGGGCAGCGACCGGGGCACCGGTCAGGGCAGGGATGATAGAGGAAAGGGGAGAGGGGAGAGGTGATGAGCTCATGTGTGTATGGCCGTGGGCGGGGCGGTACTGGAGGAGGGCTGCGGCAGCTAGGCGCTGCGGCTGGGCATGCACGGGTGCGCCGGGAAGGGGAGGCACGAGCGGGGCAGTGGGAGGCAGCGGGACCCAGGGACGGCACCGTGGCCTGGAGTTAGGGCGCGGCTCCTTGGAGGGGCAGGGAGGGCAGGGAAGGAAGGCAAGGGCTGGCGCCCGAGGGCCAGGGCCTGGCGCCGCAGCCGGGCTCAGCGCCGTTCCCAGGCAGCCCAGGCAGCTAGGATGTGTGGAGCCAGGGCCGAGCTGGCGGTGACGGGCGGAAGCGGCGCAGCGGCGTCCGTCGTCTCTCTGCGCCAAGCGGTCGTCCGCCGCTCCACCGGCTTCGCCTTCGCGCACGTCGCTCAGCTCGGGGCTGTCTGGAACATCCCTCCCTCCCTTGCTGCCTCCCGCCTGCTGTCCACCAGGCCGTGTTGGACCGGGTGGCGCTCATAGCCCTGCGCCAGCTGCCCAACCTGTCCCCGGGCGACATGCGCATCACGGCCACCGCCTTTGCCGCCTTCGGCCCGACCGCCGCGGCCGCCGGCCAGCCGGGTCCCGCCGCTGCCAGCCACGCAAGCGGCGCGGACGCGACCGCCTGGTCGGAGCCGCGGCCGGACGCGGACGCGCACTGGCCGGCGCTGGCGCGCAAGGCGGCCATCGAGGCGGCCGCGCGGCAGCCGGCGGCGGCAGGCGGGGGGGCTGCGGCTGCGCGGTTGCGCCGCAACAGCCGCGTGCTCAAGGTGGGTTGGCGGTGGGCTGTGGGCTACATGTGAGTCGATAGGGCGGCTTGAAGGCTGCGGGTTTGGCAGGCCTCCGCGGCACTGAGCTGCCTCAGGCTGTGGCTGGGGTCGGGGTTGCAAGGACCGCGAACGGCGAGTGGGGGGCTGCGCATCTTGGCAGGCGCACGGGGGCGGAGTGCTCTGGGGTGCTGGTGCGCTGGAGTTGTTCAGTGCTGATGACGCCGCCGGCTTGTGCTGGCGACACGCGCTCCGCTCACTGCCCGCCGTTCGGCTAAGTGTCATGTCCCAGAAGCTGGCTCCCTTCCGCGAAACTTGCCCGTCGCGTAGCGCCCTTGCGCGTGTATGCCTGTACCACAGCCGTCGTAAAGCGGCAACCGGGTCTCAGCCCTCGACGGCCGGCGCCCTCAGTCGCGGCGCATCTTTATCCGAGGAACGATGGGGATGGCTGTCCGCGTGATACGTGACACCGCTCGGGCTTGGCGGAACACCATTACGTCGTGTCGCACCGGGCCGTTGCAGACGAGAGTGCGCGCGTCATGCTTGTCAGCGTGCTCACGTCGCCATGTAGGGCCATGCCACCCTAACCAGCCACCGCCGCACCCATCCACCCTCCCTCCCCAGACGCTGGCCGACGAGCTGTGCGCGCGCCACGGCAACCTGGCACTGCCGCAGCCCACCGCCCGAGACCTGGCCGAGGTTGCGGCAGCGCTATCGCGCTGGGGCGCCGGACGCGCCGCCACGGCCGACGCCGGCAGCCCATGGCCCCACCTGCACCTGCTGACCAAGGCCGCGGTGGCGGCGGCGGCGCCGGGCGCGCTGCGGACCCTGCCGGCGGCGGAGGTGGTGTCTCTGGTGGAGGCGCTGGCGGAGGGCGGCGTGCGGCAGCCAGCGCTGCTGGGTGCGGTGTCGCAGCGCTGGGCGGCGGGCGCGGGCGTGGGCGAGGGCGATGACGCGGACGCGCTGCGGGCGCGGCTGGACGCGGCGCTCCGGCAGCTTGGCTCGCAGCTGTGAGCGGCGCAGCAAGGCGTGGAGCGCGGGGTTGTGTTGGCACGAGCCCGAGTGTGGCAGCGCGTGTCGTTGAGAGTCGCGCCGTGCCGCGCGCTCGCTCATGCCTGTGTTTGCCGTGCACGCGCAACGCAGTGAGGCATGGGCGGATCAGGCTTGCGTGCCCGGTAGGGTTGTGGCCTGCGCTGGGTGGACTCCCAGGCGGGACTGCGCCAGCGCCGAGCCGCTGGGCGGCCGAGCTCTTGGTGCGGCGGCGCGTCTGGAGCTCGGGCTGGCCCTGGGCAGCCGGCCGGAGTGGGCCCGGCGCTCCGTGCGCCGCGGCGGCCGACTGCTTCCTGGCGGCCCCGCCCATGACGTCCATGGCGCTTGGATCGGCATGGTGCTGTAACGAGCCTGCTGAGGACGAGCCTGCCGGCCAGCCCTGCATCTGTGCGCGCCGGTGCGCATGGCGCCGATGCGGCCAATCGCTAGCGCATGCGGGCGGCAGGGGAGGCGGACACCTCGGCCGCAGCCGCCCGCCGGCCGAGCCAGTGGCCGCAGCTGCCCCGTCCACGCAACTGTGGGGCCCTTGCGGGTGTGCGGTTCAGTGGAAAACCTTTCACATGGCGTTCCACTGAAGCTGTCCGACGTTGCGGCTTTCAGCAGGACCCCGTGGTTGCGCCCCGGACCCCTGCCATTCGTTGCAGCAGAACCCGTCGAAGCCGCGCGTACCGGGTATGTGCGAGGGCCATTCAGGCCGTGCCCTGCAGCGGCGTGCGCTGCGCCGGGGCAGGGGCCACACGCGCGGCGCTGCTCCTGGCGCACCGACCGCGCACAGAGGCTGCGTGCGTGGGACAAAGGGCTGCGAGGGGATGGCCACGGCGGCTGGTCGCGTTGCCGGTGCCGGCTTGGCCAGGCTCCTGGGCTTGGCTCCGTTGCCTCCGTCAGGGCGTCAGGCACGTTTGTTGGGTCAGGAGCTGTCCACGCTTCGTGGCTACTTGCTGTTTGAATTCTGAACCCAGAAATGAGCCGCGCTCCGTCCGTGGATACGAGGTCAGGATGCTAGGTTGCACCTCAAGGGCCGAACGGAGAGTGGCTTTCGTTGATGCGACCCAGACCAACACATACATGCATGCAGTGCTAAGGAACAGCGCGCGGCCGCCGCGGCGGGACCGAATGCGACGGCCGCATCCCGATCTCACGCCGCGCGCTCAGCGTCCACGAAGCTAATCGGTTGTGTGGCGCAACAAAGTGGACACGCAACCGCTACCGGAACGTATGCATGGCGTGCGTACCGCAATTAACCCACACACAACTGCAACTGCTGCAGCCGCGACGCCAGCGATAACTGTAAGCGTCGCCCGTCCTACCGGCGGCGCCTACGTCAGGCCCCTGGGCCCAACGCGACAGACAGTGCTGCCTTGCAGTCTTGCACGCCCCGCCCCACCCCGCCAGCGCAGTGACATCGATCTGCGCTGCACGGCAGCCACATGCAACCACCTAACTAACCGGAGCGGTGACAGCCGGAGCATGCCAGCCAGCGCGTGCGTGCCGCTACATGCCGCCGCCGGCGCTACACGCCCTGCTGCGGGCAGCGCCGTACCGCCAGCTTATGAAACGTCGTCATGGGGTGCGAGCGACACTCGAGCTACCGTGCCGTACATGCGCCCTATATGTCTGCTGCTGCCACGCACCGAAGCAAGCAGCCATGGGCAAATGCGCCAGAGGCCGCCAAGCGCTCACGCGCACACGCACACGTCACGTTAACGCTCATTTTGTCACGGCGGCGGCCAGGCCTGCCGCACATGTTGCCTCAAGCCGTGCGTTCAGTATCCGAAACACAGACACCGCATGCGCCATTCGGCAGCCACATTCGGCAGCATGCACACCATCCATTGTATGTTCAGCAGTGTGGCGACCGACTCCGCTCGCCGCACTTGAGCAGTACCTCAGGCACCTATTCACGAGGCGCCGCCACAAGCAACGGGGCGCCGCCAACAGCCCCAACCGCAACGCCTCCCCGTACCTCCCTCCCTCCCTCCGTCCACGCACGCAACACGAGACATCTATCTAGCTGCCCGGGAGCGGTTGGCCCGACGCCGGCCCCCACTGGCGCGCCAACCAAGACCGCAGCCCTTCCGACCGCACGTCTGTCCCCCATCGATGCCAACACGCGACTGCCTCGCAAGCATGACACGGCAGCCAGGCCACGCGAGTTTGTGCCGTCATTCATTTGTTCATTACCGAACCGCCGCATTATGCCCAAGCAAGCGCTCTACCTACTAAGCCAAGCAAGAAACGCACACACGAGCCCACACATGCCGCCTGTCACCTGTCACCCTAGCACCCCATTTCAGACCCCTAAGCAGTACGTACCCGTGGCCAGCACCGGCTGCTAGCAGCCTACCCTTTCCCTAGCTCGCCGGACCCTGCGCGACGGCCGCATTTCCGCAGAGGGCCAAGCGGTTCCGCATGCAACCCGGCGCAGCCTTGCCCCGGCTGGCCGGCAAGAAATTCAAGCTGCAACCCTGACCGGCTGCCTTGCATGTGCACACCAGGCAACGCATGGCGATTGCGCGCCTGCCGCCGCAGCCGGTTCCAGCGCGCTGGCCCCACCACCTCTACCGCAGCGAGGCCTCCCGGGCCCGTCGCATCGCCGGCTGCGGCAGCCGGAGGGGCTCAAGCGACGCCAGGTTGCTGCTGGGGCGGCCGGCCCAGGAGTGGGACCGCCAGGCCGGCGGCAGCGCCCCGGACTCCTCGGCACCCACGCCCATGCCCATGTCCCACAGGAGCGCCTCGACCTGGCTGCCCGCCTCGCACAGCCAGGCCGGCAGCTGGCCAGCCACCCCGGGCTGCGGTGCCGCTAGCGGCCCGGTCCCGCCGGGAGATCCCAGCTCGCCGGGCGCCGCTGCCGGCAGCTGCCCATCAGCCGCCATGATGGACTGCAACGCCGTCGCTAGCGGACCTGCGCCGGCCGGGCGGCCGCCCTCGGAGTGGTAGCGGTGAATGTCAGGCTTGAGCCCTGCTCCTGGCGCCTGGCCCATGGGGCCGTGCGCAGCGCCCAAGCCCCAGGCTGAGGGCTGGCACGTCCTGCTGCCCGCGGCTGCGGACTGCGGTTCGGCCTGCAAGTCCATGGGCTCCGGCCCTTCCGCCGGCGCGGCCCGGCGCGGCCGCACTACGTCCGTGCCGGGGGCTCTCGCGGCTGCGCCGGTCTGCACGGGCGGGGTAGTCCTGGGAGGCGACGGCGGCGCTGCGGAGCGGCGGTTCCCGTCGGCCACACCGTTGACAAGGTCGCTGGAGCCAGAGCCTTGGCGCCGTCGGCCGCTGCTCCCGGCCCCGCTTGCTAGGCCGGGCGAGGCCACGCTGTTGCTGGCTTCAGTAAGGCCAGCGTCGTGGGCGCCGCCGGTGCGGGAGCCGGGCGGATCACTGGCGCTTGGGCGCGTGGCGCGGCGCCGGCGGTTGCGGCTGTGGCGGTGGTGGCTGCGGCGACCGTGGCTGCGCTCAGGGTTCGGGTCGGCCGTGGCTGCCAGCGCGCCTTGCTCCTGGATGGCGGCAGGCAATAGCAGCAGGCGCCGATAGGTTGCACATGCACACTGTTAGCAGAGTGTGGCGAGGCGTGAAGGCGTGATGAGCGTAACATGTCCTGTTGGCTTTCCTGAAGTTCAATCCGTCATGCCTGCAGCCCATCAATTGATGTGGCCATTGCAGCGCAGGGCCGGGCCACGGCACGGGGGCGCGGTACGCATGGGCAGATGCGGAAGCGCCAGGCATACCCCGCCGACCCGGTTCACGCCATCGCGCTGCTATAGTACATGGGAGGTAGATGCGCTGTGGCCTGTCACAGCAGGAGACCCTGGTTCCACCGACAGTGAAAGGGGACTCTGCGCTGGCCTGTCAGCAGGTCACACAAGCACACACACCTCGGTTTTTGAGTCACTGCAACGCTCGTCACCCGACGCCAGGCTGGGACCTTTGAAGCCCTGTCGCATCCAGTGGCCCCGTTTCCGCTTCATGCTGTCGGGTGTGTGAAGGAGATGGGCGCAGCAGTCAGCGGTTGGCCGGGGCTCGGGCTCGTACACGGGGGCCCTCGGGGCTGGGAAGGTGGACGGGCACGATGAGTGTCGCCGACGTCGCAAGCTTACCGGTTAGCATGGCGCTGCGTCTCAGTGATGGTGACAGCCGCGTCGCCCCACACAGCGCTCGCGTTCGCAGCGTACCACCTGCAGATAGCGACATCACTCCCTTGGTTATCCCAGTGACAACCATGTACAAAGGGACCGCCGCCTGCTAAATATCCAAACGTCCAAGCGAGCGATCAAGCTCGCTCGCCGCGATCGATGTTCGATGCGCGACAGCAGCTCCTGCGCGCGTCATCCGTCCCAGTGCCATTTGCACGCACGAGCGAAACCTTAACATGCGCTGAAACTTACGAAGCAACAGCTGCTGATGACGGCCTCTCATCTGTCTCCTCGTAAAGCTTGTGCCTGCGACATCGCGAGCGAGGACAGCGGAAGCTCATTGGGCGCGTCCGTCCACTGTCGTGCGTCGTCAACACCTTCGCAGCAGTCGCCTAGGCTTGCTACGCACCAGAAGCTGTTAAATTGATGCCAGAACCCCGCTGGATAATGGCGGATGGGCGCTGGGCCCATAATGTACTTCGGCCCTGCTTGGCTTGTGATAAGCCTTTATTCATACGTGCGTGAGTGGCACAATGTTGTCATTGATGGTCACTCGTTTTTGTCGCTGTACCAAGAATTGCTCCGTTGTGCGGGAAACGGTCGGTGGGCCGTACGCCCAGCAGACCAGTAAGTCCATACAACCCATGAATACACGCCAAAATGTCGAGCAAACAACGCGGCTTATGCACAAGCACGTAGAAGGAGGGGATGCGAGCGGACAAGGTGCATGACAAGACGCAGCAAGAGTGTCTAGAGTGTCGAGTGACAACAAGAGTGCTAGCTTCATGCTGCTGTTGCATTTATCCATGACTGATTGATATCGCATGTGAGACAAGAGCTCTTGGACTAAGGCGAAATCAGTGAGCCCAAGCAAGGCGCCGTACGTAAGCGCTGCTGGCCCCTGCTGCTGGATGGCACGCACATCCCATCGATCCGTCCGTGCTTTGTGCCGTCCACTGCGCCTAACGACCACGCGGCATGTGTGGCGCTCTTACACCTGTCTTGATACCCATTTCACATATACTTGCACAATGATTCTGCCTCGCTGCGCCGGCCGGCCCCGAGCCGTGCGCCGTGCGTGGCCTTACACGCAGGAACAATAAGACGACAGGAACCACGTGTGCCATGGAGACAACGAGCTCCGAAAACACATTCATAAGCTGCAGCAGGTAACCCAGTGGAAGCCTGGTACTGTGAGAGCGACTCCCGCTACTCCGTCCCATGTAGTTAATTGCCCCGCCCTGCCCCGCCTACCTCCCCGCGGCCATGCCTGTACGTACGAAACTGCTGCAATGGCTGCTCGCTGTAGGCACTGTCAGGGTACTCGAGCGCATGGGCGAGAGCGGACAGTGCAGCGGTGCCGTCATTCTTTTGCAGGTTTCAACTCAGCCTCGTAATTTTCCGTATCGAGTTTTGTGCTGCTTGATTTTTGGTCGGTGATGACTCAAGGTGCGCGCTAAGCGATTCGGCCACGCATTTAGCACATTGCCCCTCGGCCTGCACTGAAAAAGATGTGGCTCGCGGCGTTATCAGAAAATGTGAGGTTTGGCGCCGCCGTCGCATTGTCAACATCGCTTAATGCACTTCTTCTGCATCAGTGGATCGCAAACATACAAAGACAACCTGTTGCAGCATTGACGTGCTGCTGCACTGCAATAATGTGACCTCATGTGTCGTCACGCATCGCTCGTGCGTCGCAAAGACAGTTCTAAGTTGTCGTTCGAATCAGCGATGACTGCGACAATTGTAGATGCAAGGTTGGAGGCCGCAATAACCGGTTTCAAAACACTCTTGCAGTCTGCCTGGGGGGGCTGTAGCCACAAAAGCACGACACCAACAAAAGCCAACCACTTGAAACTTTTTCCGCGTGCTGTCTAGTGGGCCCTGTTGCCGCGTGCCACCCCCGGACTAC